>JBBIGC010000033.1:2436180-2459652 GCA_037576955.1 Lepidarchus adonis
TAATGTTTATCAGTACATTGCAGAAAATAATGAACTTTATCACAATATGCTAATTTTTTGAGAAGGACCTGTATAGTTCAGTCCATTTTTGCTAGATGGATCCTAAAACCTTATATAAGATAAGTTCCATAAGTGAGAAATTTGCATTGTTGCGGCACTACAAGGGTAAGCAGAGAGTGGCAAAAACAATACATTTTAAAAAGCTACAAGTAAGATAAAAAGTAAATATTTACAATAAATACAAAGTATATAAATAGAAATTTGTGTATATGAAATATACTATTATAAACCTGTGTATGTGTATAAGTTGCACATACTGTATACAGTGAAAAACACAGAGAAATATTGCACATCGGGAATATTGCACATAAGAGAACGTTCCACTTGTCCATGATGTTTGGATGTGTGTGTAGGTTTGTGTGTATGTGGTCAATTGCAATATGTTGCTTGTACAGTCTGACAGCTGGAAGGAAAGACCTTCTGAATCTCTCCTTCCCACACTGTGGGTGCAGCAGCCTTTCACTGAAGGAGCTGCTCAGTGCTGTCAGAGTCTCCTGCAAGAGGTGGAGGATGTTGTCCAACAGGGATGACAACATAGCCACCATTCTCCTATTAGTCACAGCCTCCACTGGGTCCAGTGGGCATCTTATAACAGAGCTGGCCCTGCGGATCAGCCTGCTCAGTCTCTTTCTGTCCCCAGTGATGATGCTACTGCCCCAGCAGACCACACCATAAAAGATGGCTGATGTCACTACAGAGTCATAAAAGGTCTTCAGTAGCGGCCCCTGCATTCCAAAATACCTGAGTCTCCGCTTCTTTTTATACAGAGCATTTGTGTTGTGAGTCCAGTCCAGTTCATTGTCCAGTTTATTGTTCAGATGAACACCAAGGTACTTGTAGCTCTCCACAGCCTTGATGTCCATAACCTGGATGTTCAGTGGCTGTGTTGGAGGATGTTTGTGCCTGTGGAAGTCTACCACCAGCTTCTTGGTTTTACCAATGTTTATCTGGAGGTAGTTCTGCTGGCAGCAGTCCACAAAGTCCCTGGTCAGTTTTCTGTACTCCCTATCAGTGATGAGTCATCAGAGAACTTCTGCAGGAAGCAGTTGGTGGAGGTGTAAGAGAAGTCTGTTGGACAAGATTTGATACAAATACAAATATTTAAATAAAAATTCAATAAGCTTAAAAATAAGGGAAAAATGAAAGTATTTGTGCACTGTATTCTAGTGTTACCTAAGTGATTCCATAAAACAACATCTGTATGATGGCAATATTATATATTTTTAAGAAAATATCTGCCAATACCAATAAGATTCCAATATTATTGTGCATCCCTATACAGGATATCTGTTAACATGATACACTTAAATGGTGCCTTCACTCCAAAAATGGTAGAAAATGTAAAAAGTTTAATTTAGCTGTTATTTTGTTTACTCATGCCATCTAGGAAAGCTAATTGTCATTCATTATTAGCTTGGCATTTACAGCAACAGAATATAATCGTCTCATTTATGGAGTTTAATAAATTGGGTAGAACACAAGATGTTAGCTTGATATGAATTACAGAAAACACAAGTAAATACTTATTCATAATCCTCAATAAATTTTCACATCAGAGCTAACTTTTACATAGAATTGATGAAACCTGGAATTTTGGTAAAAGGTCGCACAGACCCTAAAAATGAAGCACGACATAAGTAGAATTAATATTAACAGAACTGTGTCGGAGTTCAGCAAAATTAAATGCAAATACATCACATACTTCTGCTTCCGAGATCTGACAAATGTTTTAATGCCTTAAATGTACACTGGTGTGTAAATACCAGTGCTAGCAAGAACAAAGGCTAACGTTTATGCATTTTGCCTTGCTTGCTATGTGTGGGTTTACTGTTTTCTTCAGATGAGTGCAGTCGGCATCACAGAAAATGTGAAAGGAGATGTGAAGAAGTTTGAGATTTGGTACAGTGGCAGAGAAGAGGTGTACGTCGTGCAGGTGAGCTCATCCTCGTGGGCTTAGGCCAAGTGTTTGTGTGGGCACAGTTGTTTCACTGACATGCTTGCACTTCTCTCTCTTCTCTGATTCTAAGGCGCCAACAGTTGAAGTGAAGCTGGCCTGGCTGAATGAGATGAGAAAAATCCTCACCAACCAGCAGAAAATACTTAAAGGTCTCTTTTACACTGATTGATTTATTAAAAAAATAAAGGGCCAATAAATGTAGACCCAATCAGAATGCTCATATTGACACGGCTCTACGGCGGCTTTTGCGATCAAATAGCTTTAAATATGTATTTTCCCTATTCACTCATTTACACTTTTCTTATCTTATGCCCTTTGGTTCAGAGGAATTGTGCCACTTGAGCCCACTGACTGAGCAGATGCAACTGTCTCCACCCCTCTCTGATAGGTAAGTGTTTTAATACGTTTAGCCTTTCAATAAAACTGTGCACTGACACAGCGCGCTTAGCAGCAGTCTATACGTTTCTCACTCTTATGCTTCTTTAGCTTCCTGTCTTCTCTAGCTACTGTAATACCTCCCTTCCTTGTTCTTAGTCCCCCTACTGCTTCAAACATGTTCTGTAAGTGTAGAATATGATCAGTATACAATCTGTGTACATTTATGTTCAAAAGTTTGGAATCACTCATCCTATTATTTACTTTCATTGTGTTCACATAAAAATTGTGTGAACACAATTGTGTGCTGAAATATTATGAACTGAATACTGAATACTAAGAAATGTTAATAAATGTTTTAGTTTTTATGAAATTATCCTTCATCATTCTGGGCATTCAGTTTTATAAACATCTTAATTGTCAGAAATTTTACCCCCAGACATTTTCTCAGCCTTTAATACACTTCTTACATATTATTCATAATGTTGAATTTATTACGTGCCACATGATCTTCATTTTCATACAATAGGATAGATTCTATTTTTATTCTGGTGATAATTTAACACTGATTCCAAACTTTTGACCCTTCTCAAACTTAGCAGGGTTCAGGTGAGTGTGTGATGATGAAGATGATAATGATAGAGAGGGTGAAGCTGCTGTGTGTGGTTGCCTGTCCTGCAGGGCCGTGCGGCCTCCCCGCGGTGTTCTTAAAGGTTGCCTGCCGCGTCTGGACCTTGTGTCTTTGTCAGCGGGTGCGTGCGTATGTCTGCGCGCCCAGAGCCCACGCCTCGCTCGCCCCTCCCAGCGCCAGTGACGCTCCGTGGTAAAGTGGGCGGTAGTGGGAGAGGGCTGCTCCAATTCTGTTCCGTCTCACGATGGCTGCTGTGGCTGCTATGGTCATTCACTGACCGGCATTTCAGCCCCTTTCATACCATAGCTTACTGTCCAAACCCCCAGTGCGCGCTCATTCATGATGCAGGGCCACACTTCACTCGCCCATCTCTGCATCACTTCTGCATTTGGTTGACTCCATGCGTTTGGCTGCTGAAACATGTGCATTGAAAGCAGTTAAAGTGGCTACCAATGAAAGCTGCCAGTTTAACGGCATGAAACCATGAGCTCTTATTCATTGTAAGCCATGAGTTGTTTGGATTAAAGTGTCAGTTTGAGGCAGGACTTTTTCAGATCAAATCTAGCACATATATTTCTGTTTAAGCATATGGGTGCTGAACGTGTTCTATTGGTCTAATCAAGGACAAATCTGACTTTCATTTTTCTCCCCTGCATATGCCTCTGCACTAATAACAGACAGCGAGTTTCTTCATTGTCCGGAATGCAGATTTGCATATAAAAGATTAAATGATTTATGCTGGGCTGATGGTCAGTTTGGCTAGTGTGTTTCCCAAAAGGCGTGTCAGAGGGAGCATTTATTCAGTTGATGAATTAGCTTGACCTGTGGAGGTACTGTACTTTTGTACTTACTGTTTTTATTTAGTATGAAGCTGCAACACCCATTATTTCCTATCAATTCCAGAACAAATTGCATTCCATAATTGACTGAATGCAGATCTTCGTCAGAAACAGCAGCCCTTTTCAAGCTAGCTGCTTATAAACACAGCCATGCGTAGACACACATTGTTGTCACCGAGCATGGTGCCTGTAACAATAGTTTCAATCTGAGCCATCTGTGAAATCACATAAATGCTTTTTTATCTCATACAGATTGGCCTTTCAAATGCCTTGCAAATTACATTTTCCAGCCTCCTCTTATAAAGCTAATCCCACCTGATGAGTGCTTAAGTGTATCATATTCCTTTCCTCAGCAAGCAGCAGAGAGCGTCAGTCAGCTCGGAGGAGACAGAGTCGGGACGCAGCAGTCCAGATCCAGCCAACCATTCTCCACAGCACCAGCGTAACAGGCGCAGTGGGTACCGCACATTTACAGAGGGTGTTCTGCATATTTAATCTATACATACACACAGAAACATTGCACATATACTCCCAATATAAAATAGTGATCCTCATCCCACACCCCACCAGCTTCATGCAGTTTTCAGTCCAACTGTCAGCTCACCCCCGTGTTCACTCACAGTGCTGTCAAAGAACCTGGTCAGCTGTGTGATCTCTCCACCCACAGACATGTTTTATCTTCAGCGAAGCTCACACAAGCTGCCAGCATCAGTGAATCAAAGGCTTTTAATGGGTTTTTTTTGTACTTGTAATGTGTACAAGTACAGCAGAGTGTACAATTATGCATAACTTTTCAGCTATTTCAGAGCAGTCTATCAGAGTCACATGTAAACATCACACACCCCTTTGCTCTATTTTTTAAAACAGACAAATACATTCATACACTAAAAGTTTTTTAATTATTTTTTTTTTTTACGGTTTTTACTGATAATTTAAGCAGTTTGATTGCAGTGAAGGTTAGTGGTTGGAAGAAGTAAATATATCATAAATAAAAAATCATCAAACTTTAGCTCACTAAAACGGAAATATGTACATTTCATGGATCACTGACTTTTTCCCAAGCAATAGGAAATTGGTTAACTCACAGCTTTCCTGCAGCAGTGGAAGTAAGTAAAGCTTTGATGGTTAATGTAATAATTTCCCACAACTGCCACGTCTCCCACTGATGAATTACCAACACATTGTTCCTACACCATCTGATGCATTATTAGCACAATCATACTGCAGGAAGTAGTACTATATATATATATATCACAGTACTGTATATTAGAATGGTGAGGAACATGCAATAAACCAAAACAAACAGTAAGATTATGAGCTAGAATATTCGAAGAAAAGAACTTGACAGTATTTTCAATTCATGGAAGCGCAGCACAGAAACAAACTTAATGAACTGAACACAAGGGGGTAAAAGTGATGCAGCAAATGTTGTGGCACCTCTAGGAATTCTTTGAATTAGCTTTTGGGTTTTTATTTATTTCCTTTATGTATTGCTTCATGACAGCTACAAGTTAACCAGTGTAATCATACTGTCTAAATTAACAGAAAAAAATCATGAATTTCAATTTTGTGTAACAAGCATTATATATATTCAATACATATATATACATTATATATTGTGTGCAGGCTGGCCAGGTGCTCCCCACTCTGTTGATATTTGTGAGGGTCTGGAGGACTGGAGTGGAGCTAACAGCTTCTCAACTCTGACGGACACAGAGGAAGATGACCCTGTTCAGTGGGTGAGTGCTTTGTGGCTACGTTTATATTATAAGCTTTAGCATTCAACTGCAGTTTTTGTGCTCAGGTCTAAACTTTCTCCATTGTATGTTCATACTTGTTTTTTTGTGACATATTTTATATATCAGCCTACCCTAGTGTGAACAGACTGAATGGTAGTTAAGATATGTGTCTCATAATTCTATATGTGTGAACACAAACAAATGTTATCATTATTCTCTGACTATTCTCAATATGTTCACATTTTCATGACTTGATCATACATTTAATATTATATCACCTTTGAATGTGGTACTTCAAAAGACTGATCTGTCATAAAAAGATGCTTGCCACTTCACCTTTGTACTGTCAAAACATAACTTGATCCTAACTAGACCAAAGCACACTGTACTCATGCTTATGAAGTTTATGTATTTTTCCTCACTGGATGTATTCATTTCCTCTTCCCACCCTCACCCCAGGCACCAGGCAAGTACAGGGCCTTAGCAGACTGCCGCAAATATGAACCTGATGAACTCATCATTAAGTGCGGCGATGTCGTACAGTTGCAGCAAGAGGACAATGATGGCCACTGGTGGGTGCTGTTCTTTGCTTACATGTTGACATGCTTAATTAAAGTCAGGAAGATGCTTCATTTTACAGACATGTCAGTTCTACAGGAGAACTACTCAGTGCTTCAAGTGTAAATCTTAAATTGAAGTTGATCATGATTATGAATATGAATTACTTAACAATTCTGAATATTATGAATATCATATTTCAACACAATGTATGGAGAAACGGTTAAAAAGTTTGTAGAATGCAGAATTTTATACCGCTATCCACTGTTGTCATTCGCTGCCAGAGTTATTAGCATCTTCACTTGTGTATTAACTGCCTTGGGCAATTTCCCATATTGACTTAACAAATAAAGATAATGTGAAAAGGAAAACTTGCTGTATGTTTACAAAATCTTTCTGGTTTACCAATTTTGGAAAACTGACTTTTGGACTTCTGCAGGCTGGTGAAGAACCTGAGCCGGAGGCAGGAGGGCAGGATCTCTGCTGCTAGACTGCAGCTCATTTTGGGAGACCACAGCAGGGGTCGCACCTGCCGGCTGGGAGGTGAGGGACCATTTAGCTGCTGGATACATAGGCCCTATTCACACCTGGTATTAACATCTGTACTGTGTGATCTGATCACAAGTGGACAGCTCTAAGTTCATCTCTTTACACCTGGTATTATAATGCAGGTTTTCAGCACAGAAAACGGTCTCTGTTTGCATAGACTGTTGTTTTTAACCATCAGAAGGCAGCAACACACTTCCTGGGCAAAGTCTGCGAGAAATGAAAAGAAGGCAAAAAAAAACAGGACTGAATCTGAGTAGTTATATAAAAGATCATGTCCAATCCATCTGGGAGTCAAGTGGATCCACATACTAGTCAGCTGTACCAGTATATTTACAGTAGCAAGGCCAAAACTGACTGATTATTTCAACTCTTCTGATGCAGTCCTATTCCTTGGTGTGTTTCAGGCAATTAATAACTTAACTTAAATTATGCCATTTACTGAAATAAGTGCCAAATAGGGAACATTTTGTTTCATGTTTTTTTTTTTTTTTTTACATTATTATATTATTTTCTAAGCTATTAGGCTTTCTAAGACCATATCACTTAACCACCTGCACCCCAGACCACATCCAAAGCTCCTCAGTGCATCTTGGGTACATTCACACCTGTACTTAGTAATGTCCTCTCATGATCTGATCACCCATGGTGCAGGTTACTAGCAGGTGTCAACAGATCCATATAACCTGTTCAAATCCTTTCAGCAGTGATGAGCTGTATGGTGATTTTTTTGTATGCAGAGCTTAATAAATGTATTTGAGCTACTTGTTAGGGCACATTTGTGGAAAAAAAAGTGGGAAAAAAATGATTGACATTCCTTTTAGAAAGTGACATTACACATAGAGTGAAATGTGTCAAGCATTCATTTCTTGCATTTTTGATGATTATGCCTTATAGATAATAAAACCCAAAATTCAATGTCTCAGAAAATTAGAATATCACAAAAGATCATTTTAAATTTATAACAAAAATGTCAGGCTTCTGAAAAGTATGTTCATTTCTATGAACTCAATACTTGGAAGGGCCTCCTTTCCATGAATTACTGCATGTATAGATCCATGTACCTGTAATACTTATAGTACTAGTCATTTCATTTTAAGCTTTATGATTATCTTGCATAATTCTTACTTTCCTCCCCACATTTTAGAATGTTAGACAAATATAAATTGTAAAGTGAAAGTGCTCCTCATGATATGTGTTATTTCTTTCTTCACTATCATTCTAATATGTGGGGAGAGAAGTAAGAATTATGCAAGATACCTCTGAGCGTAGCTTTGTCAATGTTTGACATTAAATTTATTTCAGGAAAGTCATATATCATTGTTGCTTTTTTACTTAATCTCTAATGGCCTCTGTTCTCCACAGAAGCAGGGAGTCGGAAAGCACGGAAGCTCAGCTCTCCCTAGAGAAGACCTCCAACGCTAACTGTGTGAACTCTTTCCTCAATGTCTGAACATTACAGCTGTGCTTTATTCTGGATCCTGCATACTAGGATCATTCCTGGGTATGTCTTCCAGCCAGATGTTTCTAGTGTCACTGAAATAAGGATTGTTTGTTGAACTGTACACAAACTATTGCCAGCATTTTGGGATCAGATGCCTTTGTCTTTCTCCTTTTCGCCTGCTTGCTGTTGGCCTAACCTTCAGTTACTAAAGGTCATAACAGTCTCCAAAATGCACACGTACTTTGACATAAGCCATTTCTTTCTCAGTTAACACACCACAGTCCTCCTGACCCTGGTGAACACTGGAGCATTCTGTCAGCTGTGGATGGCTGAAGGTGTTCCTGAAGTGGCCTTTTGTTGCTGTGACCAGCCTTTCTCCTCTTTCTCTCTATCGATATACTTTAAAATGCTGTTGACATTGAAGTGTGTGTTAAACTAGTTTGTAGTTAAATTATGCCCCCTCCCCCACCTATACAATCATATGGGTTTGAAGCACTGCACCTTGCTATTTTGCTCTTGATACCTTTCATAGGCACCCCTCTTAAACTGTTTATTACTCTAAAAATGCAGTGCCATGTTTCCCTTTTCTCCCTTACACTTTTTGTACAAAAAATAATTTTTCTATTTGTCAAGTCCACCAACTAAATAGATGCCTTTAAAAAAAAGTCTACATAATTTCCCTAAATGTAGATAATTTCTAAATGTAGAAACCAAGGCATGTTTGGAGTCCAAATGTTGTTTCTTTAGTTTAGCACTATGGCTAATGTAGCTAACAACAGCTAGAAGTCGCCTAAATATATTGTTAAAGCTCCTCTCGACGCTCTACAACCATGCCCAGCTTATCGGTAAGGTGACACAGACTTGTCAATGTGGTTTAGAACTCATTTTGACATCCTGAGCTGTAAAATACAAAACATTACTATTTCAGACAAGACAATAAAAGCACCCATAAAGTAATCTTGAATATAATAGTTCTATATTTTTTTACTAGATCAACATTTCAGCTCCTGAGGTAGTTATACAAAACCCTGTAGTTTAAAAATACTGTTTGCAGTGTTTGCTTACACAATGAGAATGTGTTCTGTTTTATAGCTCACAGTAGCATTAAAAAAGCTTTGTCATGTTTTGGGATTATATTTATCGGCAAAGTATATTTAAGAAGCAAAATTTGAACTCCAAGCATTTTTAGGCTGATTGTCTTTATCAAGGGTAAGTGGAAAATTGTGTGATTTAGATTTTATGCCAAACCAGTTCTTTAACAAATTCGTTTTATATTAACTGACTGTAGCTCATCTGTCACTATACAGTTTACCAGCCCCATTCTACCCCGTCCTACACAGAGAAAGGCAAGGCAGGTGTATTTCTATAGCACAATATCATACACAGGGGCATAAAGAAAAGGAGGGCTAAAATAAAGTAATAAGACATATAAAATATTGTTTTACAGCTTATTTTACAATTTCTTTTACTTTCAACGTTTTAAAAAAAAAACTGTCTTTTCTCTGATTACTTTCTTTACTTATAAAGGATTGTCTTGATATTTTTTATGTCTACACTGTCAGGCTCATATTCAGTTTTATATGTATAATTTTTGTTGGCACCCAATCAGGTTCGTGCTTAAGTTTGCACTTGGAACCAGAGCAGCCCATTTTTGTTTCCCTGTTTCTTGTTTCCTCAATGAGTATCTTTCATGGGACGTCCCTTACTTCTACATGTGGTCATAACCTTAGTGTCCAGGTTTTATTATCAGCCTAACATCAACTGAAGGGTAGAGGCTAGTCTCACCTCTACATAGGGATTTATTTATTTATATTTATAGTCCCCCTGTTTAAACAGGAGCCAATGGGTCACCCCAAACCCAAGTTCAATCTCTATAGTGCACTGAAAAGAAAGTGGTGATTAATGGTGCATGGATTAGTATTGGACCATAGCTATTTTAGTAGTGTGCCTTTCTTTGCACAGCAGTGACACCAACATAGTAGTGGCATTGTGTGCATTTTCTGACCACTTACTCAGCAATCTTAATGTTGGTTTAAACCTATGAACTATAATCTTTTTCGTGCAAAATTACTTTCATATCACTGCACCACTTCATATTTTTAATTCTGGGGTTTTATATTCATACTGATATACTACCATGCCGCTATCATATTGATGGTCATGTCTATTGATTTATGGAGTAGTTGGTAGGTGATACAGTTTGTGGATGGGCTACAGTCATTACACTTGTATGCAGATCACAAAAATGGCCACTGAGTAAAGGTAAAGGTCAGAGTAGCTAATAAACTGGCAACTTAATACACACTCATTTTCTCAGCTATAGGCAATTAACTCTGTCTGTGTGAAAGATTCTGGACCTCACAAATTAGTTTAAAAGCACTTTAAGGAAAATACAGTTCACATGACACTGCAGACATTTTAAAATGTCTGCACTCGCAGGCTGCAGCTATGCCTTCATCAATTCTGACTCACAAAGTCTATTACTAATTAAGAGATGAGGGCCCAAGCTGGCTTGTAGATTGACGCCCAAGTTGAATTGTGCCAAGTGGCAGAGTGTGAATACATTTAGCTTTTTCCCCATTTTGTGTGTGTGTGAGCGCATGTGCACGTGTGCTCCCTAATCTAGGCTTCCTATTAGAGATCATACTGCAAACATGAAATGTACCCACTGTGTCAAGCGCTTAATTAAATATTGATTGCGGACTTATATGAATTTACCACATCAAATCAAGCCCTCAGTTGGAGGGCTGCCTTTGATATACCAGCGTTTGAAGTGGAAATGAGTTCGGCGACGCAGCAGGAGCAACTCCAAAGTACACATTTCATATGTTATTAATTTATTTATTTTGCTATCAAGTTGTTCTCTTACAGCTCTCTACCAGCCTCTGGAAGTCATGTCTCTATAATGTTAAACACATTTCATCTGGCAATACGGGATATTCCCACATTATTTCTAAGTTAATATGTGTAAATAACTTTAAATTATCTCTGTAAATTATTAATCTCGATGGGCATATGTTTGCACATTGGCTTTACTGTAAATTTATCAATGCTGTGTTACATTTTGTACATTACAATGTAAAATATATGGTTAAATAAATTTCTGAATTGTTTTTAAGTAATAAACCAAACACCTCCATATTTCCTCTTTTAAGTGTATGGGTGTTATCATACACAAATTGATATAAATTTTTTTTTTTGCAAGATTCTACTTCTAAACATCTCTTTCACTGTATCTTGCTTTATTTCCACACTTTGCTAATATTCAAATGTATCATTGGTATCTACAGTATGCATTGCTTGTGTAAATTACACTTTCAAGAAACATAGGTCTAATTTGGGAATTGAGTTTTGACACTACATTTTTAAACAATTTTTTTATTGAAAATATATTGTAGCACAAACATCAGACCACACTGCACTGTGAAATCTGTATATAATTACACCCCTGCTAAACATGACTCTGTGTGTGTAACATGTTTTATAGAGGAGAGGTGCAGTGAATAAAGTCTGGTAACTGGCCTTGCGCCTGCTGGAAGACAGAGTGGGAGCACTGTCAAATCTCCAAAGGCAAAGAATGAGATCCAGTGGTTTTTCCTAAACTGGGCCATGAGTCTTTTTAGGCACACAGTTGAAATCTTAAGTAGGTTTGAAGTGTCAGATATTCTCATCTATCCCCCATTTCACTTCGTCTCTCTGAAGTGTGCAAGTTCAAAGCCAGGGGGTGGGGGGGGTGGGGGGGGCTGCTTGCTTTTTGGGCTCTGTAAGATGAATGTGTCCCCACTGAAGTGACTTCTGTCCAGTACAGGCAGGTCTGAACATGATGTGCATTCACATGTTTGTGCTATATTTATGCTTTCTTTAAAGGGCTCATGTCATAGGAGCTTTTCCTCACTTTTATATCTTGATATACTTGAAATGTGTATATCTGAAGTTTTAAATAGCTCTGACTAATAAGACGACATGATCCATAAATAAAAACTGAGTTGTAAATACAGACCTTTTTAATGCACTGTTTCTGATGTTGCAAAAACCAATGCTTCCATTTATATCCATCCATTCAGATTACATAGGTTCAGCTCCACCCATTAACGAAGTTACGAGGAGTGCTGCATAAATAAGGCACAATACGTGGCAGCCAATTTTGTCTTTTGACAGGTAAAGTTAATAACAAAAACAATAATAAATGATCATGTTAAATGAAAGACTGTTTTGGTACATACAGTGAGAGATAAGTATTCAGACAATTCTGTATTAATTGCAGTGCAAGTATCCACTTAATAATTACTTGTCTTTTTTACTTTTTATTTACAGTTAGAAACAATATGTTTTCATATGGATTTTGGTTCGGTTTTGGGAAGTCACTCTTTCAATCTCAGAATCCTTGAGAAATATTTAATGGGACTCAGGACAGGAGATCCTGGCTGTTCCATGCGAGCACCATGACCTTTCTTGTGTAATGCCTCAGTCTTATCCCCTTTTGATACTTCCAACCCCATGCTTCACTGTGGTGTTCTTGAGTTCCTTCTAAACATTAGCTGAATTATTGCAAAAGAGTTCTATTTTAAAAACCTGTCTCTTCTTTTTTTCACTCAATGTATTTTATTGCTTGTTTGTTGTGTATCCTTTATTCAGGCTACTTTCGGGTTGTCCTGCATCTCTTTTCATGTGAATGATGGCTTCTCTCTCACCTTCCTTACCATTAGTTTGAGAGAAATATTATATGGTTCACCTATCCAGGAAAGAGTAACATGAAATCTCCATATTCTTGTATGTTTTTAAAATAACAGTTTTTTTCTTAAGGCATTTTATCTGTGTTTTATTCTATTCAATTATGGATATAATAAAGTTGTCCCAGAGAACATTATAAAGTTCCTTCACCTCCACAGTAATTACTAAGTATGTCATGAAATTTGCTATTTTCTTTTATTTTTGTTGCATTAATATGCAGATCTTTTTTTTATGAATTATTTTTACTTTAACCTTTGCACAAATGTATATTTTAATAAAGTGTCTTCTTATACTTTTGTTAATTCATATGAATATGTACTTTCCTGCTCAAAGTCAAGAGTATAAATATGAAGTGGATATATGCACTAAAAGCATATTAAATAACAAAAACGAAAGTACCCTTATACTTGTTTTTTTCTCATTTTAAACCCAATGCAACATCATACATTGACTTCAGGAAGCTATTGTCAGTTTCTAATAATTTCCAGGAGGATTTTTTATTTACATGCCCTGTGTCCACATGTTCACAGTTCATGAACATAGTTAATATGCAAAATAAGTTGTATTTCAAAAATGGTAACCAAATCTCACAGAAGTTGACAAAATATAAATAGATTGTGAGAGTATATTAATTGTCATTAAAAACTTAATCATGTTCTCAAATTCATAATATGGAATCTGAAATTTCATTCTGTGTTCTTTTTAAACATTCAAATGTATAAAATGTTACTGTGTATTATTAATATGACAACATGATTCCAAATTTTGAATGCCGTTGTGTGATTACTAGGGACACAAATTGGGAAGTGGAAATCACATCTCGACGTCATTGAGTGGTGCTTTTTTAGTGATCCCCATCATGTATTGGATCCACTTATAGTAGTTGCCCACGCGTGTGTACACCCCGTACTTTCCTTTCCTGGCACACTCCTCCCCCCAGCTGACAATGCCGGTCAGGAACCAGGTGTTGTGGAACTGGTTTGCGTGCGGTCCCCCACTGTCTCCCTGACATGCGTCCTTAGCTCCGTCTGAATAGCCGGCACAGAACATGAAATGTGTGATGCGGTCACTGCTGCTGTCCTTACACTCACTTCTGTCCACAAAGGGCAGCTCCACCTTCTGCAGCGTGGTTGCTGTCCGGCCATTGAAGCGCAGACGGCCCCAACCACTGACCACAGCCAGAGAGCCAGAGTTCAGCATGTTCTCAGTGAAAGTCTTGGGCCCCAGGCATATGGGCCCAACTTGCTCGGAGAAACTGATGGGGGTTCGTAGGCGAAGCAGTGCCACGTCATGGTTGTACATGCTCACAGTGGGGTTGTAGCGGGGGTGCAAAATGGCCCTCTCCATCTCCATGTCTTGTTCCATGCTGTCTTTTTTGGAAACATCATGTTCACCTACAGGACATGTGGTTGAGTCTGACAGTCTAAATCAGCTTATGAAAACACAATCTACATTATTGCATTGAGAAAACCCATTGGAGACTTAATTATTAAATCAGCCCCTCTGGCGTTTAACAGTTTTCTTCTGTGATTAAACTGTTCCATTGTAAAGTTGCTCATTTGCTTTGAATTCAGAGCAGAGGTTCTTTCTCCTGAAGTTTCTCTTTTCAGCATACTGCCGTGTTTTCGTGTTAAATTCAATATTTCTTTCAGAAGTATAAATTTTTTTTACTCCAATCAATCCATCACTAACAAAAAATATTTTTAATTAATTACTGTATATATATATATATATATTGGCACATATGGCACTGCTGTTAATATTTTGTAAAACTGTATTTTAAGTTTAAGCTCTTAATCTTCTATAACATTTCACAAGGTTGGTAGAATATAGAGACAGGGATATTTGACTATTCCTCTTTGCATCTTTAGATCGTCCAGATCATCCCACGTCTTTTCTTATGCACTCTCTTCTTCAGCTCAGCCCATAGCCTTCTGGCAGAGACCAGCCAATTTCAATTTAAAATGTACTAGTATTTCAAGGAATTCATGATGCCATGCACCCTAACAACTTTTCCAGGGCGTTTGGAAGAGAAACAGCCCCACAGCATTACATATTCTCCACCAATACTTCACAGTGGGCATGAGGTGCTTTTCTGCACACTCATCCTTGGATTTATGCCAGACCCACTTAGAATGTTTGTTGCCAAAAAGTTTCATCTTCTTTGTTGCTGCAATTTGTTACTAAACAAGAGAACATCATAAACCAGTTTTAGCTTGGAAACTGTATAATTCACTTTCTTGTATTTGTTTAATTAGCTCATTAGTTAGACCTGGTGTGTTAATGCACAGAACACTATACATGACGGATACTCCAGGGCCGAGTCTGGAACCAATAAAGACTTACCAACTCTGATGAAGAAGGGTTTGTTCTTGATCTCTTCTAGACAGTGTGCTGCAGTAATAACCCACAGCTCACTCAGAATGGAACCGCCACAGAAAACTTGCTGTGTGGAGCGAAACACCAGTGCCACCTGCAATACAGCAATCAACCAGGTGAGCTTACAAACTTATATTATATTGTGGCAGATTTGTACAGATATTTCAATGACCATTGCCAGTCCAGTGATGAGTGAGTGATATGCACATAAAGTTGGATTGTTATCTTAGCTGAAACTGGAGCACAAATAATAACACTTCAATTTGAAATGACATTGTAATTGATCTAGTAATGGAGACAGACATAAACTGGCTTAATGAGTTTTTAAGTTTTAAGTGTCATTATAAATATTAATTCATTATTTGAAAACATAGAACATCATATTTAGAATAAGTCCTAAGATTGTCCATGACAAAATGCATGACTGACGTAACTGACATTGATAATTACATTTATTTTTGCAGTGCAAGTCATTGCAAAACCCTTCCGTTCTTGACCGTATGAAATCCATCCATCATGGATTAATGGCTACAAATATATATACAGATATTTTTGGCTTTATTATTATTTGCATGATTATACATCCAAGCAAAATTTGCTAAGCTACATTTATTATTGCATTTTAAATAATTAGGTGGGTTAATTCTGCTTGTAGCCCACGTAACCTGGTTGTGTGGGCTATGAGTTGGGAAACCTTGCTTTATGAGATACAATATGATTTAGTCACTCAGGGCCTAAATGCTAATTATGAGGCTCGGCTCATAAAAGGAATCCAGCACAAATAGGGTTTAAATCGTCTGCTGTGAAATCACACTGACTGCTCTCAGTACCTGCCAGAAAATTTCTCCAGGTGACGCTTGGCTTCCACCAATGATGCGGATCCTTGTGTTGGGTTGCTCTGTGGTGTTATAAATCCACAATGGTAGTCTGGAGCGAGATGGCAAGATTCTGTGCTCCTTACTCTGATTTACTGAGCTGGTGGTCACATTGCTCATAGAGGCTTTGGAAATTCTAAAGTTTTTGTCTTCATCCCCTGTGCTGTTGGCTGCGATGGAGCGTAAAGACCTGGAAGAGCTGCTTGTGCTCATTTTTCTTACACCACATGGAAACTTCACTGGCGAAGCACATGCAGAACAAACAAAAACATAAACGTGCATTAAGCTTTAAAAGCCTATCTTTTTAAAAGTGCTTAAAACATGTGTATTCTGGTTATTTTCCTACTCAGGCCCATCACCTAAAGCCTGGTGAGTTGAGTCTGGGCAGGGAAAGGGCTGAACTGCACTGAAATAAAATCCTTCAGTACTGCCCTCTGGTCTAAAGCAACATCAAAAGCATCTAATGAACAGTGTTAGAAAATCCAAACAGTTATCATTCAAGGCTCATAAGAGAGCAAAGCAAATAAATTACCATCAGGCTGACACTTGACCTCTCCCACCAGTTTGTACCCGATAGCACAGGAACATTCTGCCCCTCGAGTTCCACCCGATGAACAGAAATGCATACAGCCTCCGTTATTGACGTCACACTGCCTGGCCATCACTGCAGAGCGTACACAAGCAGAGTCAACTTAGTCACATGTAACGTCATCAGCAAAGTGTAGAGCTGCAACAGTTCATTAACATTTGGAACAATTGCCTTTTAGTTCATTTATTTCAAAGCACATAGATGAGTTATTGCTTAAGTTGAAGGGTCAGACATTAAGAGTCATAGGTACTTTCTTGGTGTCTGACCCCGAACAGTAAAGTTGGGCATCTCTTATAGTGGGTTGCCTCGTGATCTCTACAGGCCAGACATGGGGTACGTGACCAGGGGTGTTTGTCATACATTTTGCTATATCCTGCCAGATGTTATTGTTTGTCCCTAACTGATGACACTGTATTTTCTGTACGGGTTGAGTCCTTTCAGTGGCGGGGCAAATAGAGTCTTCTGCTTCCCTACAGTGTGGGCCCCAAGCATTTCTGCCTTCATATCTCAGAAATAGCCAACTGACACCACATGTCTGGTTGAGATAAGGAGCAGGAGGTTCACCCATAAGAATGACTTATCATCAGAGGATCATTTCATACATTAAAGATGATTTGAGGTATAATCATGTATTTTCAAGATTCCAACATAATCTGTACAATCGATGTTCAATTTTGCTTCAAAGAAAGGTCAGTTTAGTCATGCAGTCCAGCAATGGCAGCTTGCACTGAGAAATCTGTGCTGTGTTTACATTCAGGAAGTGGCTCTTGCTCAGCAGTTTGTCCTGGTCTTTGGTCTCACCTATTTCACAGTTCTTTCCAGTGAAGCCTGGTGGGCAGTTACATACATACGTCCCCATTTGCTGCTCACATGTGCCCTGATTCTTACAAGGTGCTGATTTACACTGATTCAATTCTGAAAAACATACAAACAAATATGTGTAATCATATTAGGCAGGAGTTAATTATATGGGTGATCGGTAAAATAAAGTACTAAACAACTACATACCAGCATAACCTGCCCAAAACTCCATCTGAAAAACACACAACCAACCTATACATTTACAGTTACCTCTGCACCAGTTTAGGAAAATAAACAGTACAACACATTTTGGTAGAATACTGAGGCTGGTATAGTCCTTCCCCTGTCACTCACTGTTTTCTCATTGTTTTCAAAGGCTTCTCTGGCCTCTTCCAGACTGCAGCGCTCCTCAATGCACTCCCTCTCCACATTCCCCTGCAGAAACTCCTCGAAGGCCCCTGTGTTGGCACGTCTGTGCCTCTGCAGAACCGCATCCGCCTCTTGTTCATCCAGGAACACGGCCCTAGGGGCTTTAGCCAGAGAAACAGTGGGAGGGGGAACACACACCTTTGAAATACACAGTCCTCTGCAAAATTCTTAGAGCAGCCAAGAGCTTTGCTTAAAACTCTTCAATTGTGCAGTAAGTGTGTTTTCACTTGGCATTTGAATAAATATAAACACACATCAAAGGAGTTATGCTGCATAATTCAACCTAAGCCACATCTGCTGCATCTGTAGCATATGGCTAATTATCAAACAATAATGACATTTCTAGGTACTGAAAGTGAAAGAAGGAAAAACACTTAACTTAATATAATATAACATGAGGAATGGTCAGGTATTAAAGCATCTGCCCGTTGACGTCAGCTATGAGTGAGTTTTTAGTTTTTTCTTTTTTTAATCCTTGTCAAGCAACAATTTTACTATTCCCTTAACTTGAAAACACTATAGTGTCTGTCTAAGTACAGTAGAACTAAGCAACAAAGCAACAAGAACTTTGTTTTCCAATAAATGACCAGTACGTTGTGAGATGGTTACATAGGTTTGGTTTCTCTTCTCAACGCTGCTCCATTTGGAGGTGAATATTGGTTTTTATTTCTTAATGTCCCCACTCACTAGTGCATAACGATGTCAGTGGATGTAGTAGAGGCGGCCATTTTGTTTTGGTGTAAGATAAAGGAACACTGGAATGTTGTGGACCAATGAACCGTGCTTTAGCGTAAGTATGGACATGAACCAAGAAAGTAGAAAAATGTTCATTTCAGTTTCTGTTGGACTTTAGTGTAGATTAAATGAATGAGGTTTTAGATGGAAATGTGATGTCTGAAATGTAAACAATAACTTTTTATACAGCTATGTGCAAACTTGCAGGCATCAAGTGGTATCAGGTTAATCTCCATTGACAGCACACTTCTTCATCTTTAAATGCAAAAATCATTGTTTTTTTGTGAAGTAATTGCATCATAAAATGTGATGTGTAAAAGTTATGGTGCATTTTGGAAATAGCTGTTATTTGCATATCTGCCTGAAACATTTTTCATTTGAGAGCAAATAAACAGTTTAAATGCAATGCCCAGTTACATTTAAACAGTACACAGATATTTTCCCATTTACATTTTAAAGGCCCAGTATCTTACATTTTAGAACCAGAAAACCTGATTCTTTATAGAAACCTGTGAATAAGGAAAGAGGGAGGAATCTACCAAACCAATTAAATACTTTTCCTTTTACATCAAGGTACATTTGAAAGTACCCACACTGTAGGTCATTTTTGTTTCAGTGTTGTAGAGTAGATGAGAGCTATGGCCTGGTCTTACCTGCTGAAACATGGAACCTCTGGTGTAGCAGTACCCATGAGAGCAGAAGCAGAGAAAGCACTGCCATGCCTGCCAAACAGCTATATTTCTTTACCACGCTTTAGCTGGAGTCCAGATACCTGAGCCCGCACTCCAAAGTGCACCAGTTATGTTTGCTCTACCCACACAGTTTTGCAGTTTGAATGTTTGTGTGTGTGTATGTGTGGGAGCAGTACTATCAATTAAACATTAACATCATCTGCTTCTCTCCCCATTAGGTCTGGCAGTGGATTACAATTGCAGATGCATTATAGCCAAGTTGTTTATCTTTAATTATTCAATATTTATTATTAAATCCCTGGGTGAATTATATCCCTCAGGCCTAGGGATGCGTAGAGCAGGAAATTGTGAATGAATACTTTGAATATGTTTTTGGTCAGTGCATCAACATTGAAATCCCTTTAGTAATCCCTTTCACAGCTTACATCTTGGCTTGCTCAGTACATTCCTAATAAGCCCCAGATAGGAAGAGTAGACTGTAAACTGTCCAGTAATTTCAGATCAAATTATGTACTTTCATACTCCACTAGATGGCGCACATATCCAATTAATGTGTCAAAAGAAGGTTGGAGGTTGTTTTACACGGTACAATCTTCTCCTGTTAAGTCTTTCTGCTTAAGGGGTGGTCAGTTCAGGGTCTCCAGCACAGTTTAGTAGTTCTCCTCTTCAACCACACCTTGTGGTACTGATGTGGAATTTGATTGAGGTGGATTTGAGCAGGGGAATTACCTTGTGCTGGACACTGGCCCTCCAGGACTGGAGTTGCTCACCTCTGGACTGGGGTCATTTCCGTTATGCTATAGCTGCAGCAAGTGGAGAAGAGGTTGTACAACACTATCATTCATCCAGCAGGTGCTTCTACTGATTTAAATGGTTACGGTGTAAATAAAGTAACTCGGAGTAGTATGATGTAATATGATCCATTCTAAAGAAACTCACTTTAACATTATTCCACAGAAATATCGATCGGTAACAGTCTTTAACAATGGTTTTGAGAAAATTATAGTCATTCAAACTTATGTAGGGGGTTGTCAGGCAAAATATCTACAATTTTTCTATCTATCATCTATCATTTTGAACTTTATAAAACATGTTAAAATAAAAAAACACGTAGGTTCACGGGTCCTTCTATGTAAAATGAGTATTTAAGTGGTAAACATTGTAACATTATTCTTATAACTGCCAGTGTTCTACCACATTGGAATTTGAATATGTACATTTCTTTAACCAATCGTCATTAATCCAATGTGAATGATTTTATTTGTAAAATTTAAATTGATTTTATTATTATTTTTAATTAGACAACATCATTATGAAAATGAAAAATCTCTTAATAATCTGTTAAGATCTGTGTTCCAAAAACTCAAGAAAAATGTTGAAAATGTAACTTTTATTTTAATGAAAGATTTGTGTCTTTCATACAGTATAACTGTACTTTTGACCAAAAATAATAAATAAAAAAAAGAATCTGTGTTCCACTGCAGCCATTAGTCCATATACAGTTTTTTCCTTCTTCCTCCTTTCTGCCTGTTAGACGTATGTGTCATGTTAAGCCCGTGATACAGACCTCTGTCTGTATATTTACCCATGTGGTCGGGTTTTGTTCATGTCTGTGTTGCTTAGCCCCACTTTTTACACCACAGCTGGGATTTATGTAGGTCCACACCCGTCCTCATGTGTTTTGCATCATGTCTTGTATTTAAGCTCATGTGTTCGTTGTATTTTGTCTCATCATTATGTTTTTTGCTATGTTCATGTCCATGTCACATAAGTGGCTGTTTATCCAAATTCCAAGTTTTAGTATTTGTTTTTGCATCTAATAAATGCATAAATGCATGTCCTCATGCTTACTTCCTGTATAAAATCTGACAATACTCATCAGTCTGCAGCTCTTACTCTCCCATTGATGCCTATAACAGAGACACCTTGAGAGCAATGAGAGATTAAACATATACAACTAGGCCTGATGAGCTTTCCTCGCTGCTACACCATTACAGCAGACTGGAGGACAGGTTGTGGGAAAGACCTGAATTAGTACAATGGATAAAACTTAGTCTGCAGTTCAATTCCACTGTCAGCCTGTGGTTTAAGAACCCTCTGCTAACTATTGCCAGACTGGACCCTCCGGGTATTTGCCTCAGGGACCCCCTCAGCTTCTCAGATGGAGCGGTCATATCGACTGCGGGCATTTTCATCTCATCTAGCCATTACTAAACTGAATTATTCATACTTAAGTAATTAACACTGGCCATCAACCCCCTCTGCGTGAGAGGTGCTCAGTCGAGGCAGGCAATGGTGGAGAAAAGTTTTTTAGGCAAGAGAGGGGGTGTTGATAAGAGCCTCTCACACAAAGCAATCAACAAACAGTGTAATTGTAGCCTGAGGCCCTTTCGGAGAGTGTGAATAATTATGACTGCATCACTCCAAACTTTTTAAAATTGAACCACTTAATGGTTGCAAAAGCTTTCACCCTTGAATCAGTCTTCAATCGTGTGGTTATACTTTATATAATCAGTGAAAAGTATGAAAATATCCTTTATCGCTTGGCTGCTTCACACATGGGGGAGGGGCTTTAAAGCAATACTCCAAAAATACTCAACATAATCTCAGTCGGCTGCATCTGTATCATATGGTCAAATGTGACAAAAATACCAGCATGTACATTGTAAAGGAACAGACAATCTGCTGACTCATACTCATTAATAATAGAAGACGATGGGCAGTTGCTTCAGGTGTATGATTTCTGTCCTTTTCTCAAGTACAGGGAAACTAGCGCTGTTCTACACTCGCAGCAGACAGTAACAGTGTCCATCTAGCAGTAGCGACTGTAAAAAAGTGAATAAATATGTTAAAGTGTAGTCTTTAAGCGTTTTTTCACTGCTATTTTTTTATTTGTGAAACTGAGACAGACAATAACAGCTCAAGAAATGTCTACACATTTATAGCAGGCGCATTGTAATTATTACATGGTAGAAAAATATACTGTTTGAATGAATAAATATACTGTACAAATATACTGTATTTTTATATACTGTCTAATATTCCGTTTCATCAGTCCATTGGTAGCTTCTGTCTTTTTTTTAGCTACTGCTGAAAAATAAAAACGTGATCAGTCATATGACTTTTTCATAAACATAATGCATTATTTATTTCTCAAATGCTTTTTTCTAACACAATATGTCAGTATTCTTAGTTGAGCAGAAAAATGTGAATTCTGGCAATTACATTCAATATTAGTCTTTTTCAATTGGTGTCCCAAACAACCCATAAAAGTATGTGGACAATATTGACTTTGTCATATACATCATGTTCTTAATGCATCATTATGTCACCTTTCACCTCTTGTTTGGGATGAAGGCCATGCAGCAGCTCTGCGCGGTTTTGATGTACAGACCTGGCCTGCGTGCTTTACGGAAGACTAATGGCAGTGTGTAGGAGCAAAGGGTGATTTATATAGCAGCGTCATTGATTTCCATGCTGTGTGTCTCTGAGCCTGCGATAGGCTGCAGAGAAGCTGGGAACTGGTGCCATCTCCAATTAGAGCGGTGGCCATAAAAACCAGAGCGATCGATAGTGGACCACTTCTTCACCAGAGAGAGTGTCAGGCCTTAGCTAGGATGTGAATGTTAATGTTCCCTTTTTAATCACCTGCTTAAGGGTTTCATCAAACAATGGTGGCCATTTTTTCAGCCTTATATTGTTCCTTGTGAAGGGCTTACATGTCAGTGGTTTGGTTCCCTTGTCCCTGTGCAGGACAATTGTCCTTGGGCTGGTCTTGTTTTTTTTTTTTAACGCACGATTAACGCATGCGCGTTCTGTCATTATGCTCCTCTGCAGCTACGCTGGAAGCACATACATATTCAGCAGTGAGGTTTCGAATAGCAGAAATGGATCAATCACAAAGTATTTTGAATGGGAAGTTCAGATTCAAAGCACTCCCGGACGGTTCAGTGACCAAAAGTAAAGTGATTTGTATGTGCTGTCGATGTGAACTAAGCTATCGCCAGAGTACATCGAGTCTAAAATACCACTTGCTAGCCAAGCACACATCTGATGCTAACACGGCTCCTCCACCTCGCCAAAGGCAGACCA
>JBBIGC010000033.1:2459752-2476805 GCA_037576955.1 Lepidarchus adonis
AGTACATTGCAGAAAATAATGAACTTTATCACAATATGCAAATTTTTTGAGAAGGACCTGTATATATATATATATATATATATATATAAAGAAAAAAGAACCAGCAATTGTCTATGTCCAACTATATATATAGTTTTTTTCTTGTTTTGTTTGTTTGATTGTTTGTTTTTTATCCAGAAAATCCCATTATGTAAAATTTATAAATTGATTTGCATTTCATTGAGTGAAATAAGTATTTGATCCCCCAAGCACAGAGGTCAGACATTTCTTGTAGTTAATGACCAGGTTTGTGCACATAGCAGGAGGAATTCTGGTCCACTCCTCTTTATAGATCAGCTCTAAATCATTAAGGTTTAAAGGCTGTCGCTTGGCAACTCGAAGCTTCAGCTCTCTTCACAGGTTTTCTATGGAATTAAAGTCCAGAGACTGGCCAGGGTAGTTGTCACTTAAGATTTTACAGTACATGGCCCCGTCCGTCCAAGTTGTCCTGTGCCTTTAGCAGAGAAACACCCCCAAAGTGTTTCCACCTCCATACTTGACCCTGGGGATGGTGTTCTTTGGGTCATAGTAGGCATTTGCCTTCCTCCAAACACGGCAAGCTGAGTTGAGGCCAAAGAGCTCGATTTTGGTCTCATCTGTGCACAGAACTTTCTCCCAATCACTCTCGGGATCATTCAGGTAATTGCTAATTATTTTAACGTTAAAATAATTAACATTATTTTTAAATGTCACCATAAAATTGTACAACATGATGGACAAATTAATAGATGTGGTTCAAAACTTACAATCATTACATTGAAAACAATCCTGTTACTTTCAGATTGGGACAGGGATGTTATGCTTTATTTGACCCTTTAAGTTTCTCTTTAAACATTTTTATTTAGTTATTTAAGTAATACAGTAGCTATGGTAATATACAGTATATATTTTAAACTCTAAACTAAAGCTCCGACTTGAAATCAAACAACAGTGCATGGACAAGGAAAACAGTCATTTTTCTATTCATTGACGAAAGTGTGCTCCACTATATTTATATTTCTTACATATATTTCTTGCATATACATACATATACTGAGGACCTAGTTACTCCATTAGGCCTGCCTAAGGCGATCATCATCATGATACTCTATTAAGAAAGGATAATCTAGATAAAGGGACACAATAGTGGTGGTGTGAGGTGTGTCACACTGCTGATTATATAAGAAAAGGTAAAGCTTCTCTTGCTACAGGCAGGATTGATGAGTTGCTGCTCCAAAGCACTTAGTGAAATGCATCACACTGAGAGAATCACTACTCACAACTGTTTCTCCTGGGCCTTGTAGCCATATTCAGCAGAGTGCTATAAGCATGTCCACTCAGTGGCAGTGTTAGACGCTGTTTTCAATATTCTCATCCACATTCTGCACTTACCTCATCCTGGCAATCACAGTGGATTTACGGCTGACTGTACTGCTCTGTTTACCAGGCTGGAAAGATGTGAGATAATGAATACAATGAAAATACAGGAAATACAGTGGTGTTAGAAAACTGATTTAATGGTTTTACTACCCGTTTTAACTGTATTGACTTTACATTGTAACACAGTTTCATTGCATCGTAGACTTTATCAGCATCCTAGTTACTACCATTAACATTTTATTCGGTTTCAATTTACTTGTCAGTAAGCTACTTATTGTGAACCTTTAAAAAATCTTTGAATCTTTTAATTTTTTTTTAATAAACTCCCAAAAGTCATTCTAGCCACTTCTTTATCTGAAGGTTTAAGCCACTTTATCTCCATCTGTGGCTGTCAGTCTGTGGTACTGGTGTTCATTACAGACTGGAGTGTGAACTTAAAGTACTGGGTCTTCAAGTACCAGTGTTGGTATAAATATTTATTTGGGACAGTGTCTGGTGAGATTCTGCCCTCCATAGAAGAGACTGATTGGTCTCTAGAGACAAAGAATGCAGCAAAGTGACTCAACAAAGAGCAACAAGTAAAATACTAGTATACTGTCTTTGCGTATACTTATAGTATACTTTCTTTCAGGATAAGAATGAAAAATCAAATTCCATCCAAACGCAAGCTCTTTGAGAACAACCTTAAGCACTGGAATCATGGTCTCTCTTCAGACTAAGGAATTAAAAGTGACTCACCAGCTAATGCACAATTTTTTTCCATCCTTGAAATTGGAGCACAGACGTCAATCACTCCATGGGGAATGTTTACCCTGCTACTGGTCCCGGGGGGCATTGCAGAGGCGTCTGTGGGTGCGTTTTCAATCACGACATCAAAATGAGCTCAAGTTATTATTTAAGTGAATTGCATGTAATTTTGTGTAAGGGTCACCCTCTGTCTTTTGGCTGGAGGTGTTAGATGGTGGTGGAATGGAATCAGTTTTTGACTTCTGAAATGCATTTAAGCTGTAATAGAGTTGTGCATTATCAGATGGTTTGCAGACATGGTAAGATTCACTCTCAAACAAATGGCATTCACTTGTGTTTCTTAGGGCTGGACATGCATGAGGATTATCTTGTCTGTTTTTATGTTCTGATTATAGATCACTGTATGTCTGATTTGTTGGTACTGATATTTTTATCTGCATTTAAAATGTCCTTCATTGTTCATTGTGCACTAGGCAGTTGCTAAGTGCAACCCCCACCCATTACTACACAATTGATCTACCCTGTATCTGATCAATCAATAGAAAACATCAGGGTAGAACTACCATATTATTTGGTAGGGCCAGTCTCAGCACAGTCAGACTAGAAGCATACATCTGGCTGAACATAGTCTTGCATATGGTGTCTGTGTTTTGGGGGGCTATAGTTAACATGCTTCTTCTTTATCTATGTATCGAAAGCAATTTGGCCTCATTCACATCATTGTATAAACCATCTAATAACTGCTTAATCACTGCTTGGTCCCCTAAAATATCCACTCAGAAGTGGAAGTCAAAGAGTCAAAGGCCTAGTGGTTAGAACCTTCCCCTTGAGAAATGAGGATCAGAAGTCCTGGCCTGGTCAGGCAACCTTGATTTTTTAATTGAACCCCCAAACATGGTGCATCTAATGGAATGGAAGAGCAGTCAAAAGTTTCAGGAAGACAATGTCAGAGACTGGTAGACAACAAGATGCTTACCAGAATATATTCACTCTTTCTACACAAGATATAATTATGTAATTGTTAGAGCTATTTTTACTCTTGCTTTTCTTCAAGAATATAGCCCTTATCTGTAGGCATGGTATTAAAAATGTTTTGAGCGTTTGCTTGATTAAATATGTATATACATGTGAGCTCCCAGGATTGTATGAGCCTGGAAATATTTGTGATATCAGATAAGTTATGACACTGTAGCCTCCACCATGTACTCCACAGATAATTCTCTGGAGGGATTGTCCCTGTCATGAGTCTAGCTCCACTATAATAGAGCACTTTTCCCCATTTAGTGCTCCAAGTTATAAATGGAAAGACTGCAGGTTTCAAAGCTTTGCCCCATGTCTCAGCCCCCCTGGATAAAGCTATTGACATTAATGTGGTATTTGAAAAAGTATACCTCTGTTAATTAGTATAGTCAAGCCTGAAAGGGTAATGTTTCACACCCACACCCCCTCGCTGCCAGTTCGACCCAGCCTGGGCAGCTGACATTTAACAATTCACTTGAAATTTAGTCTTGAGGATGAAAAGAAACAGATGCTTTTACATGATTTATATTGTAGCTCTGTTCTGTTTATCTGGGTTTTTAAAGACCATATCTAAATCATTAAGCCTTAGCAGCTCGAAGCTTCAGCTCCCTCCACTGGTCACTCCATGACCTTAATGCGCTTCTTCTTGAGCCACTCCTTTGCTTCCTATGTTTCTCATGAACATCCTCACACCACAAGGTGAGATCTTTTGTGGAGCCCCAGACCAAGGTCGTTTGATGATCATTTTGTGTTTCTTCCATTTTCGAACAATTACACCAACAATTGTCTCCTTCTTTCTCAGCTTCTTGCTTATGGTTTTGCAGCCCATTCCAGTTTTGTACAGGGCTACCATCTTGTCCCTGGCATCTTTAGGCAGTTCTTTGGTCTTGTCCATGGTAGTGAGGACATGTAAGGTGTGCACTCATGTTTTGTGTTTTGTTGTATATTTGTTGTTTAGTTTTCATGTTTAGTCGTGTTCACTCATGTTTTCATGCTCTGTCTTGTGTTTTCCCAAGCCATGTGCTTTTGTTTGGGTTCCCGTGTCAGGTGTCTAGGTCATGTGTTCTTGTCCAGGTGTTGCGAGCTGTGTTTGAGTATTTAAATTCCTTTGTCCTAGTGTTTTGTGTGAGTCGATAGGGATTATTCCCAAAGTAACTTGTCCATGTACCTTGAGCTTGTTTTGTGTATCCGTATGTATTGTAGATAGTAGTAGGTCAATAAACCTGCTTCAGTATTCATCTGTGAAGGTTTTTGTTTACTTCTCCACCCTTTGCTACAACCAGCCGGAGTGCTGTGGTTCACGAGTGGAATGTTACAGGACAGGTGTCTTTTATATATAGGTAACTAGTTGAGACAGGTGTCTGTAATGTGGGAGATGAGTCGAAGGAGTATCTAAAAGTATTAAGAGTTCTGTCTGTGGGAGCCAGAACTCTTAATGATTGCTAGGGGATCAAATACTTTTTTCACTCATAGAAATGCAATTAAATCAATTTATGTATTTCATATAACATGATTTTCTGGATTTCTGTTCATTTGTTAGTGGGCAAACATGCAAAATCAGCGAGGGGTCAAATAATGATTTCCTCCACTGTTATATATTGTTAAAATAGTTAATGATTGCTGTAATTTTGGATACTTATGTTTTGTTTTATTGGTCATTTGTTGGGATTGATTGTTATTTAACTAGCAATGCTAACTATTTTCAATGCTAATTACCTTCTCTAATTAACCATGGTTTTCTCGCTTCATAGTATTCAATTTATGTCATTAAAGCCATGTTAAAGGTTTGAGGAATATTCTTCTCAGACAAAACTCTTACTGAGTAAACTGATTTATAGACCATGCTATAAATGAATTTTCTTGAGCTCTAGATAGCAGATGCAAAGTAATATCCTTTCTGGCCTCTGAGTTTTATGTAATATGTATAGAGCTGTGCTGGGTTCTCAGGTCTTACTCCCTGAAGTCTAGTTTTGGTAAAGTCTTTGATAAAGACTATTGTTCCTCAACCAACCACATACTAAACGCAAAGAGCATCTTAGCATGATAATAGCCTTTGGTACATTATTAATTGGAGTTAGAATTGTAGGACCAAGCCCACTGCCGTTGGTCAGGGCTACACACACAGCTGCAGGGTTCTGATACAATTTTATCAGCCTTTTAAAAATAGTCACATTTTCTATAATTTTGAAGAAATGCCAAATTTATATCTGAAGAATTTTGTAGGACTATCAGCCCTGCTTTTCCACCTGCAGCTGCACTCCACCTCCAACAGAGCTGCCTGTAAAACCACAGTGTTTACCTACTGAATGCCAACCACAAGCCTGCTGACAGCTACAGCAGACACACAGTGGAGTGAGAACTGATGAGAAAAGAGAGGGATGAAGAGAGAGAATGGCTGCCTGAGGACATTTCATAAGCTCAGATAAAGCCATAGGCTGAAAATAATTTCCCTTTCTCCTGTGCCTTTTTCAATCCTATAGCAAATTCGGTTTTGAATGCATAAGGTATAGGTTGCTTATACCATTCTGGTGAGACCTGTGGTCTGATGAGACCCGTGGTCCACACAATTGACTTAAAACAAACACAACCACATTCTCATCTGTCAACTTTTTCATGATTTGTCCTTAATAATCTATAATCTGAATCTGTTACTTATCATTACATTTTGAATGCATGCAGTGTTTTACCTTGAGTATTTCACAGGTGATTTGAAGCATTACATTTTTATGAATTTACATTACTGGTTAAACATTTGACCTCATCTGATTTTTTCCAGGTTTTGTTGAAATTTAAGCACTTTGATTCAAATAACATTATAAAAATGTTTATGTCACCAAAACTGAAATATCATGCATTTGTAAATGACATATTTCTATTTTTTAATTAAGTCCTGAAACTATTTCCACCACGGCCCTTACAAACTTACAAACCCCCTGTCTGTACAAAGGGATTCATCTTATGATCCAAAATATTATTAAGGAAGAACCAGGCAGTAGCTGGAAGAGCAGAACAGACTCCATGCCTAAAATCCTAAAATGTAAACTCATAGACAAATATTAAGGCTTTATTTACAGTTATCTGAAAAATTTAAAACACATTAAATATTAATTTCTTTATTAAGAAATGTTTACATTTTGATGTCTAATTTTGTTTTTATTTATCTCTGGAACAGAAAGTAATTTGATTTCAGGTAAATAACAAACAGTAACCATGATTTATTCATTAAACAAAATATATCAACAAAAATGTGATTTCTAACTGAAGAATAAGTTAGGACATCCTACCCGCTAATAGCTAATGTACTATTATTATTAAATAACCGCAGTGAGACGTTTCTTGTAGCATCTACTATTCTCTGGGTTTTTGGAGGTATCTTGCGCTCTGCTCTTGGGGTGAACTTGCTTGGATGTCCAGTCTTGGGCAAGTTGGTAGTTGTTTTAGAAGTTCTTTAAAAAAAATCCTTTCCCAGACTAATAAGCTCCAGCAATCTTCTTTCTGAAGACCTCAGACAGCTCTTATGATCTTACCATGGTGTTCACTCTCACCTCAACAGTCAGGAAACACCAAACTAAATGTTTAAATAGGACAGAATGCTAGAAAAACACACAGGCTTTCATATGGTGTTTGAACTTTTTCACATGACTGTATTTCCTATGATACAGAAAGCTGTAAGTTGGTCCTTAATTCTTGGAAAAAGATGTATATGACCCGGGTCACTTTCAGAGGCAATGTTCTTGATAAATCATCCAAGGTTCCATTGATTCTGAATTGGGAACAGTTGTTTTATTGAGCTAAAATAAAATCAGTCCTGACAGTGTAATGTGAGCCTCCACACACTAATGGTAAATATAATTAAAGAGTAAAAGTGTAGCCAGGTTGTTGACTGACCTTTTCAATTGTCCAAGATGAATGTGAACAGATAATATTATGTGGCTCAAACGTGTGGTGGGTGATTAAGATTGACTACAGCTTTAAGGTAAATATGCTGAGCCCAAGAAGAAACAGGAACATAGATGATCATTTTTCTATCCCAAAAGTATACAGTTTGCTGACCCTGCATATCTTCTCATGACTTTAATTTGCAATATATATACAGCATAGATTTCACACACTTTTACAAAGCAGCATTTTTATTTTTCATTGTATTTTTTTTCCCTTAAGTAGATAATATTAATTGGAGAAACTGTGTTCAATGTTGCTCATGAGCAGGTATACATAATTCTACAGACTAATGTTGTATCAGCAGAACACTGACCATCATTCCACTAGAACATAAATTACTCCCTTATCAACCTCTTCCAGGGCAATATCACCAAAGTCATCCAATTCAAAGCTGGGCTTATTATTCCATAAATCACAAGCATTCTTTTTATTCCTAGAACACTTTCCTCTCTGTCCCAGAGACATATTTTAAGAACAATCCCATACGGCACCAAAAGTGGCTCCACAAAGCAGTACCTGAGTGGATTTTTGAGACAGAACAAGTCAATTTATCAGAGTCCACATATTTTCTTTTCAATAGATTCCAGACAATTACTAATGAACACATATTTAGAGTTTGAGCTCACATTCAGACATTCAGACAATAAGTTTATCTAAAAATATTGCAGAAAGTCCTGCAGCGATGAAAGCTCCTATGCTCTTGCTAATACAGTAAGTTGGAGAACCAGAAACTCAATGCTTAAAGGAACACTCTAATGCTTTTTAACTTTATCCTTTTCTTCTGCATTTGTAGCCCTTGGTCAAAGACACTCATAATAGATACACTGCAGTCCAGGCTTCTGTGTGTGATGTCTGATTTCAAACCACAAATCAGCCCCTTTACTTAACACTTGGGTAAGTATCGCTATCACCTGTTCATCCCCAAATCCAAAAACACACTATGGGGGCATTCAAGGAAATATTCGAACCAATCTTTGTACATTTATCTTTAATCTCCTCTAACTAAATTAAATGTGGAGCCTGCTGTAAGGAGAGTCAGGTTCACTGGAGAGTGCACCTGGAGCTGTTCACAGTGCATTTTACACACTGACCCTGTGGGAGAACCCAGTTAAAGTTGAAAGCAGGTGACTCAGAGGCTCTGGGGATAACACAGTGGCCTTGTGCTCGGCAGAAGGTTGACCCAGAGAGGCACGCTGATTGGACTGCAGGAAGAAATGAGTTTGCTTTAATGTCTTTCTGGGAATAGGATGGAGGACAGGGACTGATTGAAAAGGTCGCAGATAGAGATAGGACCCTGATGCCATTTCTACCAAAGTCATGGCCCTCACTTGCTATATTAAATCACCATGGACTGTCATGGCTGACATGTTTATTAGCAGCATGTAATGTTCCACAAAATGAAAAAAGAAACATGCACAGTAGGCCGTATATTGCTTGATGTAATCTGAAACGTGCACTGAGCCAAGGGATGAAAACCTATTCAGTTGTTTTCAAACCCAAATCAATCATGGTATTATATTTATCAATTAATATATTGCGTCTGGATACTGACATTTCTGATGCCCTTTTGTTCACTGTGTCACCATATAGCAATGATTTTTTTTGTCTGACTTCAATATTAGTCTTTTTTCCTTTGGGAAACTGAAGGTAATATACTTTTATATGATCACGTACCTTCCTCAGTCTGTAGGTCTTTTTTTCACACACATAACCTGATGAGGCCTGGCCTCTGAGAGTGTGAAATAATTCAATATTCATACATTGTAACTTCAATTTTTTTTAATTACATTTGTTTAGATTTGATTCATATATAAAATGACAATATAATCATATAATATCAAAATAATCAACCATATGGCAATAACACATGACAATGAAATGGAACAGTGGGAGTAAATTAATTCACTTTAATTAGATAAAAAAGGTGCCACTGTTTTCTATACATTCCAAGACTGCAGTTTTATCAATATTACATGTTTTCATACTCATTATTGTATTTGTAAAGCACTTCTGCAAGTATGGAAGTGATGCATATGTTTCTTTTTTCATAATATGTAATAAGTAAAGTTGGATAGTAAATATTGTCAGAATTGAGATTTTTTTTCTAACTGTCTCCTTCATCATGTCACTCTGTGGGTGACCTTACAATGCATTGATTAGGAGCAGGCTGACATGCTTGACCCCTTGTTACCAAATACATTTAGGCCATATTGATTTACCATCCCCGCATCTGTATCTCTGCCTAATGCTGCCACTCGTAGCAAAGACATTACTTATACTCCCCTCTGTTCTCATGAATACCAATGAGGGAAGAGCAGGCCATTCATCCAAGAGCAAGTAAAATCTTCTTTTACGAGCATGAACATGTGGGAACAGGAACCACCAGCATATAGTACATATGCTGCATGCTGCTGAGATAATGTGTGCAAGTGTGCAAGGACAGTATACACGGAATGTGGCTTTCTCCTTACCATTCACCATACTGTACTACATAGGGTACAATAAATCAAGCAATTAGTATCACTCATAAGCTATATACAGCATGTAAAATAAGTATTGAACATGTCACCAATTTCTTAAGTAAATATAATTTTAAAGGTGCTATTGACATTTCTCATTCCTGCCAATACTGAACAGATGTCGGTAACGGCCCATCCAATCCATACATGCAAAGAAATCAAACCACAGTTGTCCATACATTAAGTTATGTGTAATAAAATGAAATGGAATGACACACAGAAAAAGTATTGAACAAATAAAGAAAATAAAAAAAGAAACATCTCATTATGGGTAAAATTAAAGAGCTCTGTCACCTTCACAACTTTTTTGTTGCAAAAGAAACGAATGCCATTGGATACAGAAACATTTATAAACTACTGAAGGTTCCAGTGAGCACTGCTGGGGCCATAATCCAGAAGTGGAAAGAACATAGTTTCACCATAAACCAGCCACAATCAGGTGTTCCCCACAAGATTTTAGCTAGAGGAGTGAACATGACTATCAGAATAGTTGTACAAGAACCGAGGATCACTTGTGGAGACCTTCTGAAAGACCTGGAATTAGCAGCTACATTTGTTTCAAAAAAACAATGTGTATGGACATCTATGGTTCTTTGCTTGTGTGGATTAGATAGGTTGTTACCAAAATCTGGTGAGAATTTCATGTCAATAGCACCTTTAGAAATTACATTTGCAATAATATATCAAGAAATTAGGGAATAACAATAAAGCTAGTTAAACGCTAAACTGATTAAACAGATTTAATTGTATTTTTGACAGTGATAGATGGAGCATGACAAATGTTTATTGGTATTGGTAGTTTAAGTGTGTTCCAGGTCTCTGGTGCATAAAAGCTTCTCTTTGTATGTTTCATAAGAGAGATACAGAGAAGTCCTACACTGGATGATTTTAAGGCATGACTCAGAATATAGTTTACCAGGCAGTTTAAAATGTATGAAAGTGCGTTATCATTAAACGATAAAAAAAGATAATAATACAATTTAATATATATTAACTGGCAGCCAGTGGAGTGATGTTATCCTAATGTGTAATATGGTCTTGCTTTCTTACTGCATTTTGCACAAGCATATTGTGATTGTAGGATATTATGATATAATATAATACAGCATGCACACTATACAAAAAAGCATGGATCAATGTATTGGCATCATGTAATTGTAGGTAGGGTCTCATCTCTATATTATACAATGTATTTTTTCCTAAGATATTTTTAACATCCTCAATGTAATCTAATCTCAATGTAAGAAAACCTTATACAGCAGGGAGAATAAGTATTTGACATGTCAGCATTTTTATCAGCAAGGGTATTTCTAAATGGCTATTGATACAAAATTTGCACCACATGTCAATATCAACTCAAATATTTAATTAATGCAAAGACATCTGAACATTTAAGTCCATAAATTGAGTTGTCTAATAAAGTGAAAAGACACAGGGAAAAATTATTGAACACATGAAGATAACAAGGATGCACACAGGAAAGTCTTCATGATGGGTAAAAGCAAAGAACTCTCCCAAGATCTTCATAATCTTACTGTTGAATAGCATTCTGATGGGAATGGTTATAGGGGCATTTTCAGAATGCTGAATGTTCCTGTGAACGCTGTGGGGGCCATTTATCTGGAAATGGAAAGAGCATCAGTTCGCCATAAACCGGCCATGATCAGGTGCTTCATGTAAGATTCCTGTCTGAGGAATTAAATAAATAATCAGGAGAGTTCTCCAAGAGCCAAGAACCACACAGGCAGAACTTCAGGAACACCTTGCATCGGTAGGTACTGTTGCTTTAAAGAAAACCATAAGCAATGCACTGGCATCCATTCACACTCACCACGCAAGACTCCATTGCTGACAAAAAGCATGTTGAGGCTTGGTTAAAGTTTGCGAAACAGCACTTGGAGAAGCCTGTGAATTACTGGGAGACTATAGTATGGTCAGATAAAAACAAAATTTTACTTTTTGTTTGTCATTCTACACACCAAGAAATGGCACTTTGAAGCAACAGTACTTGCTAATGAAAGGTCTTGCTGAAGTTCTGATTGAGGGGTTCTTGGCTCTTGGAGAACTCTCCTGATTATTCTTTGGACTCCTCAGACAGGAATCTTACTTGGAGCACCTGATTGTGGCTGGTTTATGGTGGACTGTTGCTCTGTCCATTTCTGGATAATGGCCCCCAAAGTACTCACAGGAACAATACGATTACAAAGATCTTGGCAGAGTTCCTGTTTTTACCCATCATGAAATCTTTCCTGTGAGCCTCCTGGATAATGAGAAGCCTTTATAAGTCATCATTTAGGCCCTAAAGCAGTTGATATCAATTAGAACTGATAAGGGGCAGGGTTTCTCTCTCAACGCTGACAGATTTTGTGTGATCTCCTGGCTTTCTTTGCCATTTTGCTCCTTGTTATCTTCATGTGTTCAATAATTTTTCCATGTGTCTTTTAACTTTGTTACACATAACTCAATTTATGGACTTAAATGTTTAGGTGTCTTTGCATTAATGAAATACTTGAGTTGATATTGACATGTGGTGCATTGTGTCAATAGCCCACTTAGAAATACCCTTACTGATAAAAATGCTGATATATTTATTCTCCCTGCTGTAATTACATTTGTCATCTTTATCACACACTCAAAAACCACAACAAAGGGTTCTTCGAACAATGCCACAGAAGGATTACTTTTAGTTCAAACCTTGCTTGATAAAGAAACAGGAATCTGAAGAACCTTTAAAGGAAATGTAATATGCTTGTTTTTTTTCTTCATTTTTATTAAATTCCCGGTACTTTTGAACAACACTGAAAAACGTAAAACAAATGACCCTTTCATTAGTCTTCCATGAGCTCATTTTGATAATGATTACTGCTTATTGGCTGTGTAGAGGGACCTGGCTATGGGGTGTGTCTCAACCGTTTTGCGGAGAGCTAAATTATGGCTACTGCCATATGGATTTGCCCTTCTAAGCTTGTTTATAATAAAAGACCTGTCTCTAAACCATGAATATGTGCTTAACAAACACAATGTTAATGTCAAATCCTCGTAATTCACTTTTTTCTATGATAGTCTAAGATACATCTATGACAATGCTATGTTCGTTACGCTGGTAATAAGGAATCGCCTCTTACAATAAAGATCTACAGTATAATCTAAACACAGATACCTCTGTCTAAACATTCCTCTACCTCTATCCCTATCATCTAACCCTATCACTGGGCAGATAGAAAGTTTAGGCTCAGGTGTCTGTTAGCTGATCTAAAAAAATTGGAACTTAGTGTTCTATTCCAAGCATGTTGACCTGTCCAAATATGTCGCATTGGCAGCAGTTTGGAAAAATGTGGTGGCTGGCTTCAGGTGACTCAAAGGAAGCACATGCTAGCCTTTAGCCACCCAGTGTTGATGGTATTGTATGATGGGAATGCTAGCAAATGAATGATTTAAACCAGAATCTCTGAGGCCATTAATTTAGCTAAATGTACCATTAGTGAAGACAGAATATGGTGAGAATGTCAGAAAGTTTTAAATCAGTCACTTTTTATAGTCACTTTTAGAAGTTCAGTGCTTGTGATTTGTGATTTTGTATCTGGTTTACACGTCCATCAGAGACACATGTTTACACAGAACAGCCAGTACTGTGAGTCGACATCTTCCTCTGAGTCACATTTAAAGCCTTTACACAGTAACATTCAGGTTTGCCTGCACCCACATACATACACAGTGTCTGCTGTCTAGTGTATTCTTCCACATATACGTTATTTATCCTTCCAGAAGTCCAGCTGTAATTTACTTACATTCAAAGTAATATATAACACTTATAAACAGAAACTGGCTTACATCTGCAATGTAGTTATTTTGAGCTAGAGATGTTCTTCTCTTCTTGTTTTTTTACACTCAGGATTACTGTGTGAAACTGACTTTTAAGTCCACTCCCAAATGACACCTTAAACCCTACCTTCCTCTTTGAAGTCCACAGCTAGGATACTTCAGAAGATACAGGCCTATATGGCAAGAGATCCTTCAGCATGCTTAGTTTAAACTTGTGTATTTGGGACTTGTGTGAGGTGTGGTCTATGCTCTCTACATGATTGCTTTAAATTAGCTGTGTTGCTTATCTACATTGTCACAAAGCAGATTATGAGCAGATTACACTTTAGAAGTTAAATGAGAAAACGAGTACATCATTACTCCACATAGAGGCCACTCTTATTCCCCCTTTGAGAGCCAGACTGGAAAACCGGACTTCCTATAGTCTCATGTTCCTGGAGTCCAAAACCGCATGTTCCCTAGAGGACCACAAGACCACAGGGTGTCCCATTTCCATGTTGCTACCATTTGGGATTGGGTTTTGGAATGGACTTCATTGATTCTCAACACTAGAAACTGAGGTGGACTCCAGAATTTCTGCGATGGTGAAAAGAGGCATATTTGTAAGAATGGGAATGCATGTTTCATGTGTAGATGCGTTATGCATTTGTAAAATGGCAAGGGAAACAGTTTTGTTTTCTAGATCTCTGTTAATAGCTCACAGAACATAATAAAAAGGTTCTATGCCAATTCAAGGGTCAGTCCTATAATCTTTACATGACTTTTATGCTTTTTAGGCTTTGAAAAGGTCCTTCACACTCACACATTTTATTAAAATACTCTTCAAAAGATTTCCTGATGAAAGTGGGTTCTCTTAAGTACATTTATTTTTTTTATATAACTCAACACAGAAAGTGATGAGTGTTTGGGTGAATTGAGTGTTTGTCACACCTCCCACACTGTAACCACATCGTTTTCAGTTGTTGACACTAGTTGGGTTCAAATCTCATGTGGTGAATTAAAAAGGAGAATGAAACAGTCAGAAAGCCAGTGAAGTAATTAAACTCTTTTAAGGGCACTTGATATGAACCATTTGCTGCAATCACTAATTGACAGTAATTACAACAGTACTTCCAACACTTATCGTGTGAGGCTTATCATTTTATAAATATTAAATGGCGAATTAAACGAGAGTCTCTGCCGAGATAATATAGATGATTATCCTCAGTCACTGTGTAATACAAGGCCGCCTGATGGACTGTTTTGTCAAATTTTAGCAATTAATGCTGAACTGGGGCACAAATAGATGGCAGTTGTGGCTGAGGCAGTGTCCTGTATATGCATTACTAGTGGCCTCTGTGGTCCACTGCAGCAGGGTTAACGAAGGGCAGCGGTAAATAGGAACAGCCTCCTTCTCGGGCGCTCTGGTGTCTTATTTCTCATTTCTCCTAAAGAAACCAATCATTCATATCATACCTGCACGTCTGCTGCGGCCTCCTTTCCTCTTGCATAATGCAGCTTCCAAGGTGACTCTGTAGTCTCTGGCCTCAAAATGTCAGCTTATTAGTGTCTGTGGACGTAAACACTGTTGAGCACACTAAATAAAACTTGAACAAACTGCGTAATCTATTGCCTTCTGGCACACGCTGCATTCATTTTCAGTAAAAGAGATGCTTAAGGTTATGTTACCAGCACTTAGGAAGGCTGTCTCTTCTGGAGAGAATTCAAAAGCATTCAGAGAGGAATGGTAAATAGAAGCATTATGCCACAGCACTGCCATCTGTTATGCCAACTTCTTAGATACTTAGACTGAAGGGCTTGCAGCTAGAAAAACCTCATTTATATGTTTTATTTGTTTGTTTTAAAGAAAAGAATGTCTAATAGAAGAATATGTTTAATCATAACATACCCTTCACTCCTCTGTACATAACTTCAATATATGGCAACTAATCTGCAAAAACAGCCCATTTTGAACAAACAGGACAATTCCAAGGGCCCACTGCTAACAGAAAACACTATTATATAATATTGGCATCCAATACCATGGCCCAAGATGTCTAGCTGCATCCCTGTGCAACGATAACCAACATGTTTACATACATACACCTGCTCACAGCAGGTTAGCCCAGCCGTCCACCCTGAAGTAATAAAGAACATTTCACAATTTAATAAACATTTCTTGAATGAGGCACAATACAACAGAGCCAATCAAAACAGTGCTCATTGGCATAATCTGTTTGAAAGGCACAGAAACAAAATCAGTCTGGGTTAGAGATTGTAAAAAAGGCCAAGTAAAAATTAGTTCAGACACATTTTGGGACATGAGCCCATACAAATGTCGAGCTTAGGGAGCAGGGGGAGAATAAAATACAAGAAAAAAACAGGATACTGACCTTTTAATGATTCAGGTGCATCACATGTACGTGTGTGTGTGTGTGTGTGTGTGTGTGTGTGTGTGTGTGTGTGTGTGTGTGTGTGTGTTTTATTTTTTTTATATTTATATTTTTATATTTATTTATTTATTTAAGTAAAGTTAAAAATTAGTCAAATATTTGCACATTTTTAAAAATATTTGATGGACATTTTTCAGGAATGAAGAACCTGCTTAACTTGCAGCTTTCTCCTTAACTTTCACTTCTCCGTTCCTATGCTTTCTGGCTGATGTTTTGGTCACTTTTGAATGCTGCCGGTGCTTTCACTCTAGTGGTAGGATGAGACGGAGTCTACAACCCAAACAAGTGGCTCAGGTATTGATGGCACATTAATGTGAGCTGTGGCAAGAAGGTTTGCTGCGTCTGTCAGTGTAGTGTCCAGAGCATAAAGGCGCTACCAAGAGACAGGCCAGTACATCAGGAGACGTGGAGGACCGCTACCTCCGCCTTTGTGCAAGGAGGAACAGTAGGAGCACTACCAGAGCCCTGCAAAATGACTTCCAGCAGGTCACAAATGTGCATGTGTCTGCTCAAACGGTCAGAAACTGACTCCTTGAGGATGGTATGAGGGCCCGACATCCACAGGTGGGAATGTGCTTACAGCCCAACACCATGCAGGACCTTTGGCATTTGACGGAGAAAACCAAGACTGGCAAATTTGCCACTGGTGCCCTGTGCTCTTCACAGATGAAAGCAGGTTCACACTGAGCACATGTGACAGATGTGTCTGGAGACACTATGACAAACGTTCTGCTGCTTGCAACACCCTCCAGGATGAGTAGGTTGGCAGTGGATCAGTAATGGTGTGGGGTGGTATTTTTTGGGGGGGCCGCACAGCCCTCCATGTGCTCACCAGAGGGAGCCTGACTGCCATTAGGTACTGAGATGAGATCCTCAGAACCCTTGTGAGACCATATGCTGGTGTGATTGGCCCTGGGTTCCTTCTAATGCAAGACAATGCTAGACCTCATGTGGCTGGAGTGTGTTAGCAGTTAGCAGCGAAGGCACTGATGCTATGGACTGGCCCACCCGTTCCCCAGACCTGAATCTAATTGAGCACATCTGGGACATCATGTCTCGCTCCATCCACTAAAGTCCACATTGCACCACATATTGTTCAGGAGTAGGCGGAAGCTTTAGTCAGGAGACCATCTGACACCTCATCAGGAGCATGTCCAGGCGTTGTAGTGAGGT
>JBBIGC010000033.1:2487720-2506335 GCA_037576955.1 Lepidarchus adonis
ATTCAGTCAACACCACACGAAAATCAACTTATAAAAGTTATACTTCCAGTTGATGAACCGCCATTCCCAGCCATTTTTGTGTAGTGTTGACTGAATGAAACGTGAATGCCCTCTGGTCAAACGTACAATTAATTCCTGAGAGAGAGAGAGAGACTACAATGCGCGAATATAGCGTAGTTAGCATTAAATTCCGCTCTCCAACATCAGTTGATGTGATTGGCTGTAAACTTTTAAAACTTTTTATATCCAATATTTTTTATATTGGATTCTGTTTGCTCAACAGTCCCAGGTCTTTTTGTCATATATTTTGTTTCATAATGCACCTAAAGTTTTTAAACAGTGAAAGATCTGGACCTCTGGCAGGACAGTTTAGCAATGCTGTGAAGTCATGCAGTATGTATTGGAATTTCTAGACCAAATGTTCTGGGAGGGGGGCAATGTGGGGTCTGTGTTTGTTCAGGGGGGTGCATATGGGGACATATGTCAATATTTAAGCATTCAAAACTTTTAGTTCAGTTTATTTGGAGCACAAAAAAAATAAACTGAGCTTTAAAACAATGAGAGTTAAACTAGTAATATTTTTGTAAAATAAGATTTATCTTATGTGTGCACCTTGAAAGTTTTTCTTTTTTTTCTTTTTTTTGTTGTACAATAAGATTTCTGTCTGATTAACATAACATCGTGGCATTTAAACAGCCTACATCAATAGCTTTGCTTATTCACAAACATAACAAGACCAAAATATGTTTAGGCCTGAGACTGATGTTACAAAGTCAATTTGTTTTGCTTAACTTCACCTCTAAATTAACATTAATACATGTATTATTTGTTACAACAGTGTCAATTCTACAGGGGCACTGGCCCCTGTTTGTCCCTGTATAGAGCCACCTATGGCAGTATGCAGTTTAGCATTGTGTTGCTGAAATATGCAAGGCCTTTCTTGAAAAAGACATTGTCTGGATGGGAGCCTTTGTTGCTTTAAAATTTGAATATATCTTTCAGCATTGTTGATGACTTTCCAGATGTGCAAGCTGCTAGTTCAATGAGGAAAAGTACACCACCAATACCATGAGAGATCCAGGCTTTTAATCTGAGTGCTGTTAACAAGCTGGACAATCCCACTCCTCTTTAGTCTGGAGGCATTTATCCAAAAGAATTTAAAACTTTGATTTTTTTGATCACAGATCTGTTTTCCTCCGTGCCTCACTATGTTTTAAATGACCTTTGGACTAGAGAAGATGGCAGAATTTCTGGATCATGTTCACATATCGTTTCCTCTTTGCACAATAGAGTTTTAATCTGCGTTTATGAACTGTGTTCCTGAGCCCATGAAGGGATTCCAGTGACAAAATCATGTCTGTTTGTAATGCAGTGCTGGCTGAGGGCCAGAAGATCAATATTGCTTTTTGGCCTTGTCCCTTTTTAATACCACTGCAGTCTTTAGTTGCCCTGTTCCAACTTTTCTAAAAATGGCTTAATGTAACAGTCTCACTTTCAACATTTTATGATTCAACATGTTTTTCTCATTTGTGAATAAAAATATGGATGTATGAGTTTTGCCAATCATTTCATTCTGTTTGTATTTGCATTTTGCACAACATCCCAAATTTGCAACTGCAGTTATATCTATATTTATGAGTTTGTGGCATTATTAGTAGTTGCTGCACTATTTATCCAATTTCATCTCTAGATCTAATGTCTTTCTCTGATGAGGGTTTTTGGGAGAGGGTTATAGGGGCTTAGTGCTTCTGCTCATCAATTTTGTCACAGTTTGCTTTAAGACCCACTTGTTGACTGCACCCTGTAAAATTGTAATAATAGTATGTTATATATATGTTAAATAAATCCAGAATAATTTAACAACAGTGTATATATTTTTTTATTTTATATTTCAAGATCAAGAAATGTACAAAATAGAATAACATGTCAGCTTTTTTGGGACCCATTTTACTGGTGCCAGCCAGAATCTGCAACCACGCTTGCCCAGAGATGGCACTGATTGCCCCTCTCAGGTGCTATCTTCTACCCACTGTTAGCCAGTTGGGTCACAGCTGCAGAGACAGGGTGTCTTACACAGACACTCTAGCCACAAATATTTATAGCACACATATCTAGCTAATTTTACTTGCACACAGATTTATCTGAACAATAACCCAATGGGCTTCATTCTTCTTAATTTGTAAATCAAACTTGCAACAAAAAGTAATTATTTTCCAGAAACTACAGCAACTCCACCATTAAAAGTTGCAAAATCTAAATCTGGATTTTGCAGTCTTTGAGTGTCTAGTGTAGAGCCTTTCTAGAAGAGTTTACAACACTGAGAACACTTTCCTATTTATACCTGTGATATCAGATGGCACAGAGGAACAACATTTGTTCTGGAGTAATGATGTATAAAGGATGGCAGAGCAAGTCTTAGTGTGAATTAAAGCTAGTTCAGGCCAACTTTGATTAGATGTTTCTGGCTGGACTGTTCAAGACAGTTTGTAACAGCTAAATAGCAATGAAACAAGCATCTGATAAAAGCTGTAATTGTAGTCTTTTTTGTAGTGCCAGAATAAGACTTAGAGCACAGAGCATTTCTCAGTAACTGACGTCCAACATCAATTTCATTGTGTCAACTCCAGAATGCTGGCAAGTGTGTAAAGAGGACTAAAAACTGAGTAGCCAATGTTGCTGATGTGATCATGTAAATGCATTAGAACACTGCATAATGAATATGCAGTTCAAAAGGCCACTATAATAATTGACCTTGTCCATGGGTTGACCATCCATATGACTTGGTGCAAGACTGGGTGACAGAGAGTATGACAGAGCTATGCTCAGATCCTTTCTCTCTTTCTCTCTAACACACACGCCTGTGAATTTCAAGGGAATGTAATGGTTATGCTGTAGAGCAAAGAAAGTGTCAGGATGATAAATTAATGTTGATAAAGGTAAGGTCACTCTTTGAAAGCATGTCAGGACCTTACATCAGGATTTCAATAGTGTTTATTCCTGGATCTTAATTAAGGTTAGTCCTCTGAAGAATAAATATCCTTATACCTGAAAAAATATGCTGAATTTTTATTTAGCCTCAGAGTGAAAATCTAGAAGTTAATTGAATATCTGTGGTGTGTACATTAAGGAGGGCACTGCGTACCATATCCCATATGACATGCTATTGTATTACAGTTTTGTAATGACATTACTGAAAAAATATCATTTGTTGATAAGCGTATAAAATGTCATCAGTGCAGCTTTCGAAAATTCTCTTTTCAAACTGATTTTTCTCTTTTGCTCAGTTGTTATAGGATCAGTTTGACAGGTTTCAGACTAATCCTGGGCTTAATCTCCCTATATATTGCACACTGTAAGAACTTCTTGTTTTTACATCAACTACTACACTATTATTACTGTGCACACTTATTAATGGAAATTCTCCACTAATAAGCAAATTAAGTCAAGGACTAGGTTTAATCCTTGTCTAGAAACTAAACTCATGCCATTAATGCAGTCTCCCTTAGGCTAGTTTATTCTGTGTACGCATTGAACAATATAGTTCTTCAGGGGCCAAACATGGGCCTATGCTTGTCATAACCACACAAATGAAGTTTTAATTTCATAGCCATCGGTGAATAAATGTTGATAGCTTAACTACTAGTTTCTCAACTGCATATAAAAATAATTCCCCAAAAATCCACAGAGAGGCTGATTAAAGGTGTCCCTGACTACTGAATTGATTTTCTGGGTCTTTGTAGGCCCTCTTGCTTTACAATTCAAACTCAAGATCAAATTCTTTCTCACCTATTTAAATGAACACTTAACAGAGGGCTCGATCCTACTGCTAGCCAGCAGTGAGAACTAGCCAAACTCCAAGGGCTTTTTGTTCTGCGCTGCATTCTCAACAATGTAGTGGGTCATTGATGCTCTCTCATTAGCATTAGCCGCTTAACTACCGAGCTGAGAGTGATAATTGCCTTTTTCCACTACAGTGAACAGCTACTTCTACTTCTCATTTGGAGACACTTGCCTTTCTTTGCCTCTTCCCCACCTAGCAACACTGCTAGAACCAACCATACTATGTGTGTATTCACAGGGTCATGTACACACTGTACATCTTTATGAAAGCGTTACTCTGTCTCTACCTCTGGCCATATGAGTTGCTATTATTCACACATTGTTCTTGTGCTCTCTGTTTCGCTTCTGTTTGAGAGCTGTTGTCCTTTGTTCTAAACAAATGTATTTTCCTCTTTTTTAAACTAAAACTTTGATGTAGTATGTAAACAAAGTTTCTTTTTTTCATTTTAGTCCATAGAGTTTACATAATGTAAATAATTGATATTGAGATATCACAAAAACCATATATGCAAATCCACTGTTCTGTAAACACATAAAGGGTTCTTTTCCAGCATATCAGGCATGAGAGAAAGTCACAGAATGCATAAAAACATTCCACACAAGTGCCACACAAAGCATTAGCACAAAGAACATGTAAAAAAACAAAGCCTTGACCTACGTAAGTGACCCCATCCTTTTAAAAAAAATATATATTTGAAGCACACCCAAATAAGGCATACAAGTGATTTAAATTGAAAAAATGAATCACAGGACAGAAGTTTGCAGGACAGAAATTTACCAAATTTAAATGTATCAATATATTTTGAAAAAAAAAAAAAAGAGGTACAGGGTCAAATCAAACAATTGTCTTGTAAAAACACATAGTCTTTCAGTCTGGACTGGTTTTCAAAAATGTGAGCCATTCAGGACAGACATCCTCCTAACTCCTTTTACAATTTTCATAAGAAATTTCCATCCATTTTAGAGGTTCACCGTCATAATAATTTCAGTGGCATTTATCTGGAACTCTATCAAACTGGATTTCTATCTTTGTAGGTGAGCGATCAAGTGAACTTTACATGTTTTATCTTCACACAAAAGTATAATACTGTATTTCCCCAATTATAGGCCAGACATTATAGGAGACGCCCCATTTTAGAAGACGCAAAAATTGCTCATTTATGTTTAAAACTTTTAGATAAGCCGTCCAATGTTATTAGCCACAGAGTTACAGAATGTACTGATCTGAAGTAAAAGCATCTAACTTGACAGGCCCCTGGAGACCTCTGCAACTTTGTACAATAGTGACAATATAAGTTGAGCGTGAACATTTAAATTGCTAACATTTGGAACTTATCACTATCATGCCACCATGGAAGAGCTCCTCTACAGAATTTAAGCTTTAGTGAAGCAACATCTGCAATATCTGAGAGCCATACCAGTGATGAAATCATGTCCGCACAAATCGAGTTGTTCAGTGACAATGACCAAATTTCCAGATCTGATTTTGAAGGATTTGAAGAAAGGTAAGCCTAATAATTTTTGCATTTCAGTGTTGACATTTTTAAACCGAGAAATTTACATGTAGACAGATGATTGACATCACTGTACTGCAGTACCCCCACCATCCAGTCTTTCAAACTAAATAAAAAAACTATTGTTTCCTGCCAATAATAACATTTTGTTCCTGTTATTTGTGTTAAATGTAGCTTTTTCCAGCTTGTATCACATACTAGGATGTAATGTAATGTAGCTGAAATGTTTAAAAGAGGCTGTATGCGGCAGTGGCAATTATGTTAGAGAACATCGTCACTGATCTATCTTTGTTTTGCTTTTCGAACTGTTCATTGCTGCAGTAAACAATACATTTAAATTCAACTAATCATTTGGGGATATTGTTTTTTTGTTCTTTAATTATACTTTAGCAAATGTGTTTTCATGTTTTTATATAGGCTGCCCAATTTAAGCAAGCTGCACCCAATACCCAGGTTTGAAAAATCGATGTATGAGCCATGGCTTATCGTTGGGGAAATACGGTATACCATATAAAAAATAGCTCAGATTTTTTTTTGTTTTTACGTGCAAGGGTAGTGTTGTTAGTGCTTCACTGGCAAACCCACATCTTGGGTTGAGTCTGTTGACCAGTCAAAGGCTGTGTTTCTGACTGAGGATTGACTCTATTGTCCAATCTACAGATCTGTAAAATTACAGCTTCACTCAAATTAGCAGTTTAAATGTAATTATGTACTTAGACCCCAGAAAGTTCTGTGATTTTTGTGTTATTATTTTTGTAGTTTCTTAATATCAAGAAAGCTGCAGATAATATGTTTCCTGTTATCTTGACTTGGTTGCCTTTGAGGCTGATTTTGTTTTTGTTTTTTACAGCAGGAGGTTCTCACCTTTCCCCTTTGTTCCTCTCATTGCTCACTAGCAGCTTGATATAGTGTTATAACATTTCACACACAGGGCAACACAGAAAGTAATGAAAGAAAAATGTGCTTTCTGTGATTAATAAATTATATGTAAACTCGTCTTTATGGTGGAAATGGCCACTTATGGGCTGTCAGAAAAAAAGTGCATAGAAAAACATAATGTTCATTGAAAACTATTTTCATTCAGGGGGCCTATTCATTATTTTGCACCGCAGCTCAGATGATCCTAATGAATGACAGGGTCTGGATGGCACTATGGCATAATTGTCAGTGCCTGAAATCTGAGATCTGATCAGGACTCAAGAGTGACTATTATTTTGTTTCCACTAACACAGATGTGCTGATTATTCAGAATCTGAGTGAAAAGGAACAGCTGTTTGGGGGAAGTTCTGTGTGGACATTTAGAAGTGAGTCAATGGCTGTGAAAAGAGGGAAAGGGATTTCTCAGTGATTGTGAAGTGGGAGGTGTGTGTGTGTGTGTTTGTGTGCGTGTGCGTGTGCGTGTGTGTGTGAGGCATGCGTCATAGTCTTGTTAGTAGTGGAGTTATTGTGAGGAGTGGTGGGGGAGATGGAGAGGTTAATATAGAGGCAGTGAGAAGACTGTTAGTCATGTTCTCTATGAGAGAAGGAGAGACGAGTGTGTGGGCCCTGATAATGGGGTTGTTGAGTTTGTTGACTTAGGTGCAGGGACTGGTCAAGCTATGTGTGAGGTCTGGGTTTTTGCATAATAAAGAGCTGTTCAATATAAGTGTTATCTTTAACAAGGTGATAGCAGCATCAAACCCACATGACACTGTTTGTGAATCTTTAGTCTAAATGCCTTTACTAATTCCACAGACACACTGTTCACATATTAAAGTGTCTGTAAGTAGTGTGAAATTAATGTTTTTCTGCCTTGAGAAATTCCAGTCAGAACTCTTCTTCCATAAATTCCAGCCCCCCGGGTTCCTGGCATCATGTGACTCACTGGTTTGGACAGCCATGCTGACAGAAAAAGCAAGAGCAAAAATTAAGGGTGCCATTCCAGATTTCACTGCACACTTTAATTTAAAGGGCCTTGAACACTATAAACTTGATCAATTAAACATTACTGACCCATATAATCCTGACCCTGGGATGCTTTATAAGAACACTCAAACAGTCAGAACAGCCAGACCTGCAATATCAAGAAATGTACAACTCCTTTCTCGACTTTACCTCTTCCTTCTCTGGAGAGTCTTTGAAAGCCTATGAAAGTCTAGAGGGGGTAGAGATGGATGAAATATGGATCAGTGATAATCATTCAGATTTGGAGTCTGCCGGCAGAAACTGCTTTGTCTATCAGTAGAACGGTAGGTGTAGGCTGCATCCCAAACTACATATTGCCGCACTACACAGTGTATAAAATCAGTACACAAGCAATAAAAATGCAGTCACAATTGTGTTATGTGAAGTACAGAAGTGTGTAGTTTGAGATGCAGCTACAGTTAACATTAGCAAACAATGGGTAGTGTAATGTAATCAGCATGCCAGCTAGCATTAGCTAGCCTGAAGGCTAACATTAGCCAGACTGGAATTAGCAAGATAAATGTACAACACATTTCCAGGTATAACCTTAATGCCATACTTTTTGAATGGATTGTTTTAGCCAATAATTCTAGCAATTTACAAAATGAAAACAGATTTGCTCCTTGTTGATATCAGATTTCACAGAAATTTTCGTTCCACTTTTGTGAGCATCAGGCTTCTTTTAGCTAAATCATCAGAACCATAATAAATAAAATAAAATACTGATTTTAGAAAATGCTATATTCTGTGCATGATATGAAAGGGCCACAACACAAGCACAAGTAAATAGTCCAAGTAATGCATTTGTGTCAGCATATCAGATATCTACAATATTCTAATATATCAAACAAATCTTTCATGTTTATCCAGCAATACTGTCACTTTCCTGCCAATATGGGGTGTTCTGATTTCACCATATTGTATGATGTTAACTGTGCTTTACTGATTTTGAATACTAGAGCTTGGTAATTGACATCATGTTGCCCTGCTGAACATTTTCACAATATTAGAAGGGTTATTTGTTTATACACAATGTTTGTATCACAAATACTCTCACAGATAAATACCAAGAGCTTTAAAGCTTTATTGTGTTTTTTATATGTGACGCATAAAATCAATTACATTATACAGTGTCATAACCAAATCTGGAATGATACCAAACAACAGTGTGTGAATAAAATTAATGTTGGCCACTAGCATTTTTCACTCAGTCACTAATTATTCACAAATTAGTCACTAAAATAATTCACTAAGCATCTGGACTTAAATTCTTTGGTTACTAGTGCTTTTTACTCAAACATTGGCATGTTTTTTTGTAATTAGCTTAAAGGGAGCACTGCTAGACTAAGTCTTTGGCAAAGTAATGACAGCATTAGCTCTGCTGTACTTTATTAAACACTGTAAAGTTTTCAAAATGAAAGTAAGCTTTTTATTCCAGTTTTCATTTCCATTTTCAGTAGTGCCACAGTAATGCAAAAGTGCATGTGTAGGCATCAGAATTTAACTGTTGCACTGCAGCTTCCTGAACACAATAGAAAGGAAACATCCATAGTAGATCACCTAGTGTCTGAGTTAGTTTTCAATGTTACTAGCCTAGTGATTTTATAACTTACTTCCGCTCATGCCTTGTAGCTGGACAACAGCATTATTTGGTTGATTGAAATTGTATTCTTTAAATCAAATGAATTAAATTCTTTTCAAATCAAAAATGTATGATATGTTAACTTTTCCTTTAATTAAATTGAATGTTTTCACTGATTAACGCTTCCTCACTTAAGTTATCTTGCACAATGAACAGCATTGGCTCATTTATTTCTCTGTGTAGGGCCTATTGCTTATTTAGTCCTCTGTGTGTGACCTTTAACAGTGCTATAAATAAAAGCAAAATTCCAGGCTGGTATCTTATTATTCAAGAAACCAAGTGAAAATAATAGGCATGCAGGGACAATATATAGGCAGCAATTAATGGCCTCTGAAATACATCTGCGATATTTCCAAATCCCCAATCTCACTCCCAGATTGTTATTTTCCCTAAACTACAGAGTCAGATAAGCAAACAGTTCAGTATCTCAATGAGAGTACTCATTGTGTTTATGGAAGAGTGCCAGCAGCTGGTTTGTTCAGCAGTTTTCCTATGAGCTTATCAAACAGATCAGACAGCTCATTAGAGTGACCTAGCACTTTTCTTCTAGTCAATTGTGCAGTTATTCTGGGTATGTATGCACAGTTTCTCAGTCTGTTGGCTGCTATCAAGCATGAGAAAGATTTCAAGCTAAGGATTCCTTGTGTAGGGGAAGCCCAGAACTTTGATAGTTTTTGCAAGCTCATTTTCAGGCATAGAGAAAGTGCAGGATCATCCCTGCTGTTGCAGCAGTTCTGGGAATAGTGACAACAATGTGCAGAATCTCATAAGCCCTTATATGCCATCACACAATCACAAAAGCTGCAAATAATCATGCATGTCAGCACATTTGTCAAGACAGTTTCAGCCAATGTAAAGGGCAGCTAAATAGTTTGAAGTATTACAAAGAAAAGGGAAAAATATGTCTTTACATAACAACAAATGTCCAAAGATTTTGCCGATTGCTATAGTGGGATAGGTCCTGATAAATGCAGACACTTCCACAGTAAATCTTTAATGCCACTTAAACTCTGTAACCCCAATCTTCTGCTGGGCTATTGGCCTGGAGGAGTAAACCATGGTGATAATTCTGAGGCTTGCTGCTGGTGTCATTCTCATCCTTGAAACTTGTCTGGATGGAGGACACCATGAACTGGCCATTCTGATCTTTGACATACTATAGCAACTTTGTGAGATTAGGGATTAAAATACTACTAACTGTCACTGACTGACGTATTTACTATAAATTCAGGTGCTTGTATTGAGGCTGTGGTCATAGGTGGTCTTAAATGCCTGTTGGAAAAGCAGAAAGAGGCTTTCAGCACCATGGACAAGGACACTCATTCCCACTATCCTGATATGACAAATACAGGAGCTGTAGATTAAAGCCTATCAGGCTTCTTTCTGACAGCTCATTTTAGGAGGCGTGGCTGATAAGGTGCAAAAACCTCCGGTGAACCGCCCATCCATCAGACTCCTCATGGCTTCAGCATACGCTCTACGTTCAGCATATAAACCCTCTGCTGACTGCCTCGCTGGCTGACAGGCTGTAAAGAACAGCCCCAGCAGGCCCTGGACTAACCCCCATATTTCATTTTTATTGCCACTGATGAGCCTGCAGTTAATGTGGTCATTAATAACTACGGGTGGAATTAGGAATTCAGAGGAGTTCAGAGAAGTAAGGAGCTTTTGGAGGGACTCACCTTTTTTTTCTTGAAGCAGACCCAGGAGGCTGAAAAGGACCAAGTGATAGAAATGCCAGTACATACTGTGAGGCAGTTGGGAATATATCCTCTGCATTAGAACCTCCTGTTACTATTAGCAAGGAAATTGGTTTATAAGCTGTACTACCATTGCATACTATGAATTAGTTATATTTTCAGTTACTTGTTGAGCTATATGAATACTGTACATGAAAACAGGATTTTAAAGAGATTAATTGCATAATTGCAGCTTCTGATTTGTTGGGTGGAATAGTTAGCATCTGTGTGCAGTTCCAGGTCTTGTCAGCTGTTTCTGGTTCTGTCATGTGTCCTGTTTGCCTTCGTCCCTCTCCAGGTGTTTTGTTCTATATTGTATTTAAGGCCTGTGTTTGTCCTGCTCAGTGTTGGTTCATGCGATTCTGCATCAGGTTCTTGTGTGTGATTCAAAGTTAGAGGGTTGGTTCTTGTTTAGACATTCATGGATCATGTGTAGTCTTGTTTTTGTAAATAAATGTTATTTCATATTTCCACCTACAAAGCTGACATCACTTTTCTAAATGACTAAGATATTTAGAAATTGTTTTTGGTTTTTGGAGACAAAACATATCGTGATCTAATCTCACAGGCCTTATTGGAAGCATATCACTGCCACAGAGTATCTCTAAAATTAAATATAAACATATTGTAGCGGTTCTTAGGGAAAGAAGGACAGCCAACAGTAGCACTCACACACAAGGTTATGCTTAAACAAGCCAGAATGTTTGCCAGATTTATTCACCAGCCTTTATCAGGGCTAATCCGGTACTGGTGTGTCTCCTAGAGGCTACGATGCGCACGAGCATGAACCTGTGAGCGAGGCATGGTGATGGATGACCAGACCCACCGAGTCACTAATCTCTATACTCGTTAAGTCTATGGCGGTTCTGATCATCCACCGCCAGCTCGCTCACACAAACACACACAGTAACAGTGAATATGTGCAGAGCTGCTCTTCCTCCTGAAAATGCACAGAATGTGAACAATAAGGTACAACAGTCACACATCTCTTCGCTCCCATGATGCACCCCTCTCAACAGCCATAGCATCACCCCAGAACCATTACAATATAAAAGTTTATAATGTTATATAGTGTATAATTTAATACTTTTTATGTCCAATTTATATTTCTGTATGTGCTAAAGGAGATATTTTGCAACAGTTAACAGCAGTGTAAATTGAGTCTTTACTTAGGCTATGTGGTACAGAGTGGGGTCATCCATTATGTAATGTTTTAAGTAGGCTTGCTTTTGACCGGTCGGATTAATCTAAAAACTGATCACAAGTTCTATGTTATTTCTTGTCATATAAACAGTGTTGTTGATAATAAGGCCAGTGATAAATGCAACTACCTTTGTGTAACTTTTTCTAACCACAGTGAGTAATTTCACTCATAGCATATGCAAATTAAGCAGGTGCATTTAAAAGTTTGATTATTTGCTCTATATTTCCCATAGGTGTAAGTGCACGTGTGAATTGCTGTCTGTCTCTGTGTTGCCTTGAGATGGGTTGATCTCCTGCCCTGACCCATATTCAGCTGGGATAGGCTGTAGCTCCCTCTGCAACCCAAAATATATAAGCGTTTGGAAAATGGATAGATGGATAAACATTACTGGAAAGGTTTGTTGGGGTCAGAGCCATAGTTTGTTTTACCTGGTTCTGGGACATGACAGTGGTAAGAGCTTTTTTAAAGTTTCAAGAGTTTCACACAAGAATTACAAGTCCAAAAAGCTTGAAGCATCTCAGCATTCATGAAATAAGGCAACTAAAGGAAGCCTAAAGCACAGCTAGCATAGTTGATGCTCTGCTCTACAATAAAGCATGAAGGTGCTGCTGATTTTGCTGCTTTACTATGACTCTTCTCAGTATGCAGCATATTCATATTCATAGTTTTATTCATCATATGTATTTTAAAATTCTTTAGCTTGCTTATCACAAACAGCTCCAGTTTATTTTAGAACATTTTAAAGAATGTACTGTCACCATGAGGCCCAATAAGCCCATGTCAGCCTGACAGTGTTATTTTATAAAAATATGTGTAATTTACTTACTTCTATTTAAATAAATTTTCTCCTATTTTCCCATAATGATAATTAAGGCCATTCTAATATTATCTTCTTAAGCGAACTTTACTGAAATTTTTGCATTTTGCAGGACTTTAAATAGAATTAGGCACCTGCCAAGGCCTTTATGTCTCAGAAAGAGCTATATTAGTTTCAAAGTACGTCTGTGTGTGGGTTTATGTGTCTTGGAATGGGCTTATTTCTCATGGGACAGTGATGTGTCTTTTTTTATAACCTCCATTCATGTTTTCCTTTTCAACATTTGTAAAGTTAGCAGCACTAGGTTTCAACCTGAAATTGGCTTCTAGAAAAAGACTTTATAAATAGCAGCTTTTACTTACTTTTTACTTACTTCTATTTAAATAAATTTTCTCCTATTTTCCCATAATGATAATTAAGGCCATTCTAATATTATCTTCTTAAGCGAACTTTACTGAAATTTTTGCATTTTGCAGGACTTTAAATAGAATTAGGCACCTGCCAAGGCCTTTATGTCTCAGAAAGAGCTATATTAGTTTCAAAGTACGTCTGTGTGTGGGTTTATGTGTCTTGGAATGGGCTTATTTCTCATGGGACAGTGATGTGTCTTTTTTTATAACCTCCATTCATGTTTTCCTTTTCAACATTTGTAAAGTTAGCAGCACTAGGTTTCAACCTGAAATTGGCTTCTAGAAAAAGACTTTATAAATAGCAGCTTTATTAAAATATTTTACATCACAGAATATATGTGAAACAGAAGTGAAAAAAAGTAAGCATATCTAGGTCAAAAAACAGTCATGGAACTACAGACAGCACAAGGTGAGGCTATTACATCAAGGTCCATCTTTATTGGGGCCCATATTTAATGTCTTTATTAGGCAATAAATTGTAGGCACTGGGCCTCATTCACCAATATCTCTCTGTTTATTCTTTAATTGCTTTTTGAGAAAGCTCCCTAAGATTGTCGACATTCGATTCATAATCAGTGATTTTGCAAAGATGTCAGTACTCAATGTGTATAAGTGTTCTCTAGATTTTGTTCTTAACTTAGGATAAGACAATTTCAAAATCTTTGTGAAATCTTTGCAACATAGGAAGATGGTGAATGAGATATTAGATATTAGAGAACCAACTCAAATGAGGCATAACAATGGCAGGAAAACAAACAAGCAATACATTAAATTTTCCCTCATATGTGGGACATTTTTCAAAATTCGTATTTATTAGAGGTTAGAGGTGGTCCTTGCAAGACCCCATTTGTGGAGGTGTAGACCTTGGAGTGGCCTCTTCATTTCCATTTGAACATAGTCATAACATTTACAGGGGTCAGCTGCTACTGTATGTCAAAGTGGACATTTTTACACAGTTACAGAAGTTCAGGGCTAAAGATACTTCGGAAGGACATTTTTGTAGTGATGCCTTGCATATCGGTGTGCATTGTTGACAGCTCTTGACCAATTAAAATATTAAATAAAAATGCTATTTTATTTGTATAGCATATTTTTTGTTTTATAATTTAAAAAAGTTAAATAATATCATTGCTTCTTATTGATGGTGGTGAGTATGTTCCTATAGCAGTTTGGCTAGAAGAAACCTCAGGTTATTTTTGTTATTATCTACGAGAGTGAAATATTAGTTACTCTAGCAGCATTAAGGAGACTGTATGTGGTGATAATACCAAGGTGCTAGTTTTTTTCTCTAATTATTTTTAGGAGGGGCTATATTATCTAGAATATAGAAGAATGTTGACTCTAAGTGTTTAGTTGTCTGATGAAGTTCTAAGGGGTCTGACAATGGTCTATTGTTGAAAGCTCTGGGAGGCTATTGGAAAAGCTCAGAGCCGTAGATGATGATATTGTGTGATAGTGTCTGTGTTATTCCTAAGATGCATTTTAAATGAAATAAGGTAATGATAGTGACGGACCATGGAAGCATTACTATGTTTTCTATATTTAAACCGAGAGTTGATAGAAAAACTCCCAGTTAAAGCAGACAAGCTCAAAACTAAGAAAAGCTTCAGAAGTGCAGTCCCTGCATGAGTCCATTACCAGTGTATTGCAATGATGGCTGTTCATATGTGCATGAACAATGCAGTGTCACTCAACACGTATGTGGCAACTCAGCTATGAACTGTTTTCTACAGAATGTGCATGTAAAACATTCATCAACTCCTTTGGAAGAATTCTGTATGTGACTCCATAGTCGATGCATGCATTGCACCTGAATGCCTTTTCTTCTCCTCCTGCAAGGTAACCATGATGGAACGTAGCCTGTTTCAGACCAGTAAATGCATGGAGAGGACAGGGGGAGGGGGATTGGTCTGTGTCCATCACTGCACCCATGCTCATAGCCATGCTCCTGAGCCAGAGGATAATAGTGTGAAATGAGGAGCTTCCTTCTGCTCAGTTTTACCTCCTTCCCTTACACTGATCACATTTACTAACTACTGTCATTTGGGTTCCCTCATTGGTTATTTCCTGCAATAAAATATATCTTCTTTCTTTCTTTCTTTCTTTCTTTCTTTCTTTCTTTCTTTCTTTCTTTCTTTCTTTCTTTCTTTCTTTCTTTCTTATTGTCTCTTCAATTGTTATTGTCACTGTTGTTTATGATGTTATTACTTACCTTGTTTGAGTGTTTATCATCCTGTGCCATTTCCCCTCTGTTGTGTTGAGTTTTTAAATTATTTCATTATTATTATTATTATTATTATTATTATTATTATTATTATTATTATTATTATTATTATTTTGTTGCTCTGAGCGCTTTCTCTCCCCTTTTTCTAATCCTGCGTTCATTTTGTTGTGGCCCGGCCGCAGTCCAGGATGACGCTGCCCCGGGTACCCAGGAGTACATTATGTTGCGGCAGGATTCCATCCATTCAGCGGATATAAGGAGTAAAGGCTCCCCCTTTCGTGCTAAGTGTCACGAAATCTTCTGCTGCCCGCTGAAGCAAGCCGTCCTCAAAGAGAACGCAGAACCCGAAGGTTTGTCTGCAACTCATCCATGCTTTTATTTTTATTCTTATTTCCCCCTTTCTTTTGCTGATGCTTTATCTATTTGCCTCTTTTTTTAGATACACGTTTCTTTCATGCTTTTGCTTTTTAAAAAATGGCCCTTGCATTGAAACCCTCTGTGAGTGTGTATGTGTGCGGTGAGAATGCTATAGGATTGCAATGTTGAGGGCTCTGGGGGAAGTGTTTTTTCTCCCATGTTTTTTCTTTGGGTTTGTGTGTGTATGAGAAAGAGAGAGAGGGAGAAACAGAGAGTATGCATATTGTCCCCTGTGAATTGTGCTTCCTGAGGCGACTTTACACTTTGGGGTCAAGTTTTTTTCACAGAAATGCATGTGCCAATTAAAAAAAGCCACAGAGAATCACTGGGGTCATAGATTATTGTCCAGTCTGCTAGCTGACCTAACAGTAATGGATTATAATAGTAGCTGCAGCTGCACAGTGTCACTACCCAATCAAATGCCCTATTGCCCAGATTAGCCATAATAACCTAACATGTTCCTGGCCCTCTTGCCTATGGCCCTCATCTTCTCCTCTGGCTTGTAAATGTGCATAGCTTTCCTGCTGGCTGCAACCTTGTATATCATATTACAGAAATGTCTTGTTCTCACAGCTTTTAATCTTTTGCTTTCCTCACGCAAGACCTCATAGAATATAAGCACACACACACACACACACACACACACACACACACACACACACACACACACACACACACACCAATATGTATTAGCACAATTTCTAGTATGGACTATATTTAGCAAAAGTATTTAAAAAAAGTATTTTACAAAGGTTTGTTGTTGTTCTAAGTAAAGCTAAACATTCTCTTCAGGGGTCAGTTGCAAATATGCAAGTAAAATTTATTTTTAGAATATTTTAAACAAAACATTATAGTAGAATGTGTTGCATCACATGCATTTGGGGCAGTATGCTGGTGCAGTGGTTATCACTGACACATCACAGCAAGAAGGTCCAGGGTTCGATCTACTGTCCAAAGACTTGCAGTTTGGGCTGATTGACTACTCTAAATTGCCTATAGGTGTACCATGCCTATAGTCAGCTGGGATGGGCTCCAGCCTCCCCCTGACCCATACTGGATATGCAATTTGGTACAATGACTATGATGGTAAAATGACGTGTGTTCTCTGTAGGTGTGTAATGACTTTCACTTAGACTGATCACAGACTAAATAACAAAGATATATTTATTAAATATGGCTTAATATATCTGTCTTATATTCCTGTTTCTTGTAAGGTTATAAATAACTAAAAGATTATTAACATAATTAAATGATAAACGTATACAAAATAAGGATGAGGTCACCTGATATACAGTATTGTGTAGACAATTGTTTTAGGCAGTTTTTTGTCTTTATAATACTAGAACATAGAAAACATGCATTATCACAATGAGCTATGAAGCACACCTACAGAGATTTGAAAAGGAAACAGGACTATTACCCATCTTTCTTTTGCACCCTTCCCTCTCTACTTCTCCCCTCTAGTGCTCCAGTGTTTGCTCAAGCCTAATAGTAATGGTGTGATGGCTTAAATTCAGCATTTGAGTTCATGCATGTGTTTGGATGCTGCCAAATGGCTGGAGGGGTAGGCTTTTGCTTTTTTCTGGCCTGTGTATGCAGTTTAAGAAATGCAAATGTAAAAGTGTTTTCCTTTTCAGATCATCAGGTCTCTGGGTAAGCTATTAAAAGTATCAAATACTCTCCTTGAACTGGCAAAACCATGCTGGAAAAGAAATGGATATAACAATAAACAGGTTAGCTCTAAAGATCACAAAACACAGCATATGTGAAACTGACATATTAAACTGACCTATTATTGCTCTGCCCACAAGTGTATATATTTTTAACAAATGTTTTAAAAATTAGTTTCAAGACATGCACATTATCCAAGCTGGACATCAATAGCCTAGTGTTTTCAGTTAAAATGCTACACCCTGCATTGGCTCTATCAATGAGAGTGATCATGATGCCATAACTGTTCATGACTGGGAGTTCAAGACTGAATAACTGGCCACCATGTCTGTAACAATATTGGCAGTTAGTGTTCTCCTCCAGGTTTGTTAAACTGTCAAATTAAGCTGCAATAGCAGCAGTTTGAAACCATGCAGTGGCTGCCATCATGTGACTCCCATGGTAGCCTTCACCAGACCAACTTTGTTGCAGTTGTTGCAGTTAATTGTAAAATGTAAGGACAATTGCATATTATTTATCAAGTGTTAAAAAGTTTATCCTTTAATGGGATGCCAACAGTTACTTAAATGGCAAAAGTTGCTAAAAATGAAGGCATTTGTGAGCAGAGCATGGGTAGGTCAGTTGTTTTGCTATATGTGAAGATTTCCAGAGGTGCACAGATGTGTTTAGCAATGTTTTGCCATGACAACATACTTCTGTGTTCAACTGTATTAAAAAAAAAAAAGTTACAAAGTTTTTTTTGTGGGTGATGCTGTACTGTATGAGAGAGATTGGCTGGGAGAGAGAGAGTGTGAGAGAGGGAGAGAGAGAGGGAGAGAGAGTGTGAGTACTACAGATCTATTATTCAGTTTAACTGCGGCTGTGCTCGGACGTGACTAAATTTCCAAAGGCTGGAGCTTCTTATGTAACATGTTTCTTGGGGGTGTCATTAAGATTGGAGGTTCTGATGCATGTCTGAACAGTGGGGACAGTCGGACCATTTCTGGGCAAGTACATCTTGTCTGCGAACAGGACACTCACACGTGCAGCACAGACACCTCAGTTCATGTTGCCACAAGTAAAAGATCTGTTGCTGACTCCTTAATCTCCTTCTTCTACTCATAATCAGGTTTAACATAGTTGCCTATGCTCTCTCTCTCTCTCTCTCTCTCTCTCTCTCTCTCTCTCTCTCTCTCTCTCTCTCTCCCCCTCCC
>JBBIGC010000033.1:2516723-2532744 GCA_037576955.1 Lepidarchus adonis
TCTCTCTCTCTCTCTCTCTCTCTCTCTCTCTCTCTCTCTCTCTCTCTCTCTCTCTCTCTCTCTCTCTCTCATCCTGTTTCTCAGAGCCCCAGCTGAAGGGGATCGTGACGAAGCTGTATAGTCGGCAGGGCTTCCATTTGCAGCTCCAAGCAGATGGAACCATCGACGGAACTAAAGAGGAGGACAGTGGTTTCAGTAAGTCAAACCCAGTCTTCCCCATTAAAAAACATCTTTCTTTGAAGTGTTGAAGTGCAATCACACGCTGTAAACACATCTAGTGAACCAACGTTCTAAAGAAAGAGGATCCCTTTTATATATGCGCTTATGCTGCATTGTTGGGTGTTGATATTGTCTTATCTGAAGGAGATTAAAGCTCCTTCTTCACCATGCATTTCCCCCTCCCATTTTCCCTCTCTCTCTCTCTCTCTCTCTCTCTCTCTCTCTCTCTCTCTCTCTCTGCATCTCATTCATACACACACAATGATAGCATTATCCTAATACTGAATATGTCTATAATACTTGTGCCCAAGACAATGAACTTAACATTTGAAGTACACTGAACTTGACTAAACTTTGAAGTTGATTCTTTTAAGCAGTTCAGGGCCATTTGAAGATCAATAGCTAGTCATATTTGGCACATGTCATCTATATTTGGAATTTGTAAATCATTAGTGTCCAAAATTTCAGATTTGGAAATTTAAGGGACAATTTTGCTTATCATCAGCCCCCCTACACATTGCATAGGAGACGTGCAATGATCCAAGAGTGGGTGGGAAAGTGTGTGTGTGTGTGTGCGTGTGTGTGTGTGTGTGTTTGTCTGTTTGTGTGTGTGAGGAAAGTGCCAGCTGCCTGTTCTCTAATTTAATCTGTGCTATATCACACCGCCACTAAGCGGATGTGACATCCTGCAGCCTGCAAATGAGCTCAACTCTATTCCATTAGTCACCAAGCCGAGATGACACGTATATTCAGCAAATGAACATGGTTTATGAGGAGGGAGTGTGGTCATGAAGGCTGTAATACGAGGCTGTAATCACCCAGGTATTTAATTCTTGTCCTCTCTGGACTAGGAGGCAAGGGAGAAAATCAGATGAATCTCATAAAGTCTGATGGCTAATTATATATTGATTCAGTCGTTAATAATTGTTTTTGACAAATTTGATTTATTTGTATTTCAAAGCCCATGGTATTTGCTTCTAGACACATCTGCAGCCCCCAGTTGTGCAATGTTATGAGATCAGCATGTGTTTATGAGCAGTCAGGTTTTCCGACCACACGCTGATGTGTATGTACTGATGGTGGACCACTCCCTAACTCCACTCCTGTCTCGATTGGCCAGCATATCCAGAGCGCTCCTATGGAGATGAGATTATGTAACAGTTGGCCTCCTTTCCTCACCAAACGCTTTTTTATTACAGCGGCAAGGAAAACCAGTTTGCTGGAGAAGGAGAAATATTAAAAACAGCAGCTTCTATCTTTCACATTACAAAAATAGCATTGTTAGGAGCTGGCTGCCCTTGTCTCCATAGCGACAGGAGTTCGGTGTGTGTGTTTTTGTTAGCAGTGAGGGTCTACTCAGATGCACTAATTCTCTGAAATGTATCTGTCAGTTATATGTGGAAGCTCTGAAAGCTTACGGTTTAATAACAGTTCAATTTACTGTTGGTTTTCTTGTTGAGTAGCAATGGAAATTTTGACTGGATAATTAGAAAGCAGTTTAAATATAATATCAAATTTGAAATAATTATAGTAAAATAAAGTAAAATAATTCCATGCTAATAGTAGATCTAGAAATTGAAATGGTCACATAATTGCACTTTATAGCTCCAGCAGTAGAGTAAGCTTTGCTAGGAGAACCTCAGCTCTTTCCCCAGTGAACTGTTCAGACAGAACTAATTTCATTATCTGGATCCGTGGTGATAAGAGATAATAATAAATAATAAAACCCTTTTTTGAAATTCAACTGCTTTTGTTCTCAGCAGCAGGACAAAAGCTAGTCTCAGTCACCAAATGTCACATATGGCTTCTCTATTGCATTATGTCTCTTCCCACTGAGGTCTTAATTCAATTCTCAATGAGTGTGTCTGGGCTAGAGGCCTTTATTTCTGTCAACTTGAGATTTTATCAAGGTTAACTTGTCTTCTTCACCTTTTGTAATGTCAATTTGTATTTTTATTTATTCAATGTTCTAGGAGTTCAAATGCTTGAGAAGGTCTGGCCCTGAAGCAGCATATGAATTATATCTTCCAAAACGTATTGCAGACAATGGCAGGCTATTTATACAAAACTAACTAACAAACAAACAAACAAACAAACAAACAAATAAAACACAATGTTAAAGTTTAGGTTAATGGTAAAATGTGAAGCATTTTAGAGATTTAGATGGTTCATGGCATAATTGGGCTGGTGTATTGGTTTTGGAAAATAAGTAGTTATCTTAGGCCAAAAATTAAACATACTGCCAAAAAAACAAAATAGCAATGTGCAGTATATTTTTCTTATATAATACTGAATTGTGGGCTGTGCCAAAATATCTGATTTGTAAGTATTTGTGAAAAGGTGTTATTTTATGATTTATAAACCTTATTTCATATTGCAGTGCCTTTGGACCAAACTACAACGAATGTATGGTTGAATTTATACTGTGTGTATAAGAAGTAAAATGTCCCTAGTTTGAAACCATACTAAACATACCCTGTCTAGGAGTTTTTTAATTGAGCTACATCTCATTTGTGATGAGCATACTTCTAATAGGACAAGCAGCTACATTAAATAAAGCTTTTAGAAGGGATTTCTTGGGTGTCAGTGAAAAAGCACCACGAGTGTCCTACTCGTTCAAATAAATAGTATTATATCAAATGATAATAAAGATGAGCATTATTTAACAGACATCAAATTCAAACATTTAAAAAAAGCTAATTATAGCATTACAAAGGATCAGATTTTGTGTCATCATTTAAGATTCAAGATTAAATATGTTTATTCATCACATCCCTAAACCCCTAAACCACTCCAGACTGTGGAAGAATAAATTATAAGCTAAATGAAATGTTATTAGGTTAGAAACTTAACACTAAGCTAAAACGTCTTATATACCTTGTGAACTTTGTGTGTAATTTTTTTCAGTCAGTATAATAAAAAAAATAAAAAAACATTTGTGATATAAGAACTCCAACACTGCAGTAATTGAACACTTTAAAGTCAGTTAGCTAATATAGGAACATTTATTACAACTTGGCCATTTAGAAACAAAATAAAAATGATTAACAATATCTCAATCATAGTTTGCTTTATACTATAATTGTTTAATTATGTAATTGTGTATAATACATCAGTCACTATTGGAGTAAACTTTTCTGTCTAATATATGTATACTGTAGTCAGCCATGTAGAATCCCCAAAGCTGCAGGGGTTTGGTCAGAGTCAGTGTAATCTCCTGTTTTGTCTCATTCATCTAGATTCTCAGTGGGAAATGTCTGCCATATCTCCCCTCAGAGTGAGCTAATTCTGTGTAGTTGCTTCTCTGGAGTGCAGGCTGCTGCACACTCGGGCACTGTTGCCTCGGTGGCGGTGCTGTCCTCTTGATCTCTGGAGATCCTGCTGTGTGTGCTCAGGTGCTCTATTAGCTGCAGGTAATTGACTCTCCCCTCTAAAGCCCCCACAGGCCAAGCCATGCTAATTCCCTCTGGATTTAGATTCATCTGCTCATCTGCTTCTAGTGTGTGGTATATGTATGTGTGATTGTGTGTGTGTGTGTTTGGTGCATATATATATGTAAGAACACAGCAAAGAAGCAAATATCCTCTGTATTAAATTTTACTCCTGCAAATATAAGGCTGAATCTAAATTGTGCTAATTGAGCACTGGTGCTATCACTGCTGGCCAGCAACTGCCGACATAAAGCATAGCTCATTCATTTTGGAGAGTGTTGTTCCCCCACACAGTCTGGTGAGTTTTCCTCTTTTAAGTGGAAGCCAGAGAGATGAGTGATCTCTGCAGGTGGACCCAGTGCAGCTGATGTTCTTTAGAACACAGGCAAGGCCTTGATGTGGGATTAGTGGAGCAATCTGAAGCTGCAGAATAGGAAAGCTTCACCTAACTGCACTAACACTAGTCTAGGTGAAGCTCTTGCATGAAGCCACAGAGAATAACAGACCTGCAGGACCTGGAGAAAGTGAACTGATATAGCACTTATTGCCTGATTGACTATATGCCTGAAAACATTTGGTCATGAGGTCCTTCAGAGCTAATAACTTCTTGTTTCATGTCAAATTCATCACAACAATACAGGAAGTGGTAAACATTCATAATTAAAATAACAAAAACATGTAAAATGTGTAAACCTAATCTTCAACAAGTACTAAACCACAAAGAAGTCCCGGAATCCACATGCTGCAGTGTTTATATTATGTGAATTAAGGTTTTTGTACAAATTGAGAACCAACAGATATAACTGAGTGTATTGTTGAAATTTGATAATTAGTCAGTAAATGTATCAGTCAGTAAGGAACTGTATAACTTAAAATATTACATTTATATTGTGATTATTGGTCATTTAAGCAAATCTGTTGTTGTGAATAACAAGTGTAAGTGTTTACAATGAATAACTTAATCATAAATAAAAAGTTTATGTCTCCAAACACTGAAATATGATGTAGAATTCACAGACTACAGGCTTTTCCCCAAGCATTAAGGACCTGGTGAACTTAGTTTCCCTGCAGCAATGGAAGTCAATTAAGCCTTGAAGGTAAACAATTCCCACAGGTGCCTCAAATTCTCCTGATGACTTATAAACCCCTCTGTGTGAACAAAAACAGAGCTGGAACACAATGTTCCTACACCCTCTATGCAGGATTAGCACAGTACTGTAGTGCAGGATGTAGTATTGTGTATATATATATATATATATATATATATAGCTATCGTAATGGGAAGGAAAAGGCCAGAAACAAAGAAAGGTATTAAGATAATTAGCCAGAATATAATAAGAAAATAACTTGATGTTAGACACAGTAGCAGCACAGTCTACAGACTTCAGCTTCATCTAGCTGGTTTATATATTTCCATATCATCAAGTCCAAATTCATTTAAGTGGAATATTCTCAGGGATGTACAAGTGTTTCATTCTGCAATGCTACATGTGCACTTGAAATGTGTGCTATAATTTTATATAATTTTGTGTAATTCTTTTAAATTTAAAGCCCACTCCCGACAAATTGCAAACAAATGTAAAAATGTGCATTGCTCTGGTCAATTAGTTGTGTTGAATTTCTAAGTGAAAGATATGTAACAAATCCTTTGCAGAAAACACACTTAAATATTAAAATAATAACATTTCTATTTTCTTTTGCCATATTGTATGTCTTTAGTCAAATTAACAGTCATTGAAAAGAAAAAAAAAGAATAAAGAAAGAAAAATGACAAAACTCTTAATATACTGCTGGAAGTGTGTCCTGGTCCCTTTCATCTTTGCATCATGGGAGCTTTATTCTCACTTTAAATGATGGTCCTATTACAAGCCATTAATTTCACTGGACTGACCACCTTAAGAATACAGGCTGACTGATGACATCATCTTCTACTTGGTGCAGCCAGACTGCGTTGCTTAACACATTCATGCATGATCAATGATATAAAAGTCAAGAGACACTGAATAAATAAACAAATTTTTGATGTTTTAAAAAAGAGAACTGGAAGAAGGCCATTTTGAATGAAAGGCTGGGAAGTTAGACACCCGGTAGGACTGATATTATTCGGTTGTTAGGGCAGGCTGGGTATACTTGACCAGCCAAACCAAGCCCCCTGAGCACAAGAGCAGTGCTGCTGAAACTACGGCTCCATATTAAATATTAATCAGCCTTTAACTCTCTATGATGAAAGCTGGAGGCAAATAAATGGAGGAGGAACACAGAGTAGCACGCTGCTTTAGAAAGGGAGAAACAGGAAAGGAATTGAGGAGACTTAGACGTAATCTAAGTCAACTGAAATTAACGACCTGAGTCAGACAATGACCAAATGAAAAAATGGTTGCAGCTAAATGAAAAGAACAAAAACTCTAGACTACGTACTTGTTTAAATTACACTATAATTTTTTCATGATTATAGTCTTATTTTTAAGTTAATTGCATTACAAATACAGCCACAAATTGTATCTCCCATAGTACAAATACATGCATTTGTGAAAATGACAGAGAAACTCAGCAAATACATTTATAAATAATACAGTGCCATAGACAGGGTAAATGTCTCACCATAACTTCAGGTAATTGTTTTTTTCTGACAGTTCTGTTGTGACATGCTGATGCAGGACAATAGCAAGATGTGAACATAGAATGGTAGATCTACATGAACTCAACCAAAACTTTAATCTCTTACTATAAGTCATCAGATCTAAAACTTTTACTTTGAGCCCCTTTAGTGCACAGGAAGTGCCACTGTCCACCACTACTCACCTACATCCCACCCACGTGTTAGAACCTTGTCCATGTTGAGTTAATTATGTTTTGACACAAATCATGTCAGATTAATAAAAATTAATTAAAATAATAAATTAATAAAAACTACTCCAAACAACTATGCTTTATTTATTTATTTATTTTTGTTGTTGTATAGAAAACAGCATACTTTACCTCGACCAGGTACAAACCATTAAAAAAAAATTCCCATTTCATATTTTTCATAAAATGTAATAAAAAGAAGAATGTGTGATTTGTTAACTTTTACTTAACTGATAAAAGTATTTTGTAAATATAAATAAACAGAGTTTGACATGTGTAACAAAGTCAAAAAAGCACTATTATAAAATATTCTGCTTATTTCATTTTACAACAAGCCACAAGAAGCAGGTGAGGGGACGTCCTTGATTATTTCAGCATGATAATCCCTGGCCTCATTTTGCACATATTGCAACAGCATACCTTTGAGTGCATGTGCTTGACTGACCGGCCAGCAGTCCAGCTCTGTCTGTTGGATATGTATGGAGCTTCATGAGGAGAATCAGACTATTGAACAGACTATTGAACAGCTGACATCTTTTATCATGAAAGATGCAACACAATGATAACATGCCTCAGTACCAGACAAAACATTTTCAGATCGCACACAGTTTTATCCATTTTTTATATTGATTCCAACTTTTTTAGAAAAATTATAGATGCCCTATTGTGCCCTATATATGTATTATGCAGTGTACTATGCTACTCAAATACTGTTCTGCATCTTACAACATATGTTTTTAAAGAAATTATGAAGAATTTTGATCAGAATATTTTTTTCATTCTATTCAACTGCTGGAAATAATGTTTATTTCTGCAAAACTAAATCATGGGTGGCCATTGTCCATCTGCACTGGAGGAGCTGCTTTTAATCCCATTATATATCTGTATAGTGACAATAAAATACATTCTATTCTATTCTATTCTATTCTATTCTATTCTATTAATGGAACCTTTACATGTAGCTTTTACTTTTATTTTATTTTTGTTTATGCACTTCAGTCTATTACTGCAGTACTATAAATATGTTCTTTAAAATCCAAAAGGATTCTATTGGGCTAAAGTCATTACTTTAATAAATTGTTCCAAGTCAGTGGTTCTAAAACTGTAACATGGCCACCCATCCAGTTACCTTACCTGAGTTACCTTGGAACAATAATGTCATAGAACACTGTGATGAAACTTTTACCATCTATACAATTGCAAGTACATTTATAAGATTGCCTTATGAAAGCAGTAACATACAATATTAAAATATTATGATCTCTTTAAACATACAACATAAACTGACTAATTAGTAAATAAGTGATAAAACAGCCACATTTCCACAATAGACTGCTTACAATCATACACTGATGATCATTTCTGATGATTATTCCTATCAGGTCTTTTGATCGTAAGAGTATTTTGGAGAACACATACTTTACTTTACTTTACTTTACTTTACTTTACTTTATATCTATATTCTATTTTGATTATAATATTGAAATTAGAAACTTCCACTTCATTGCATTGTTTTTTTATTCACAATTTGTAGTGTCCCAACTTTTTTGGAATCGGTTTGTAAATGGATTAGCAATTGTGCTCTGAAGCATTTCTTGTATTGCAGAGTATTGTCTGGTGTTTTGAAGTGAATCCTCTCACTGATGGGCTGAGTGTTTAGAGACCCGTGTCCTGCTTCAAAGTCAAAAAGATTGCCATATGGAACACACAAAGGCACAATGTATTTTCATCAGTCAGGTACACACTGTGATGTGTACACTATAATGCGTAAGTGTGTAAGAAGAGGTACTTTTTATAGGCATGTTGAGAACACAGGAAACTGACTGGCAAGCACTAGTTTGACTGGACACAGAATAAAGGACTCCAGAGAGAAGTGACAGCCTACTTAGGAATTATTTCCCCCTATACACTTTCCAAGGAACTATAGATGGAATTTTAAGTGTAACAACTATTTATGCATTATTGTATATTCCTAAACTGTATTTGAATTTATTTGATATTCTTAAACTGGTTTTAAGTGCTCTTGATGTACACTGTTGTCTTTTGCTTAGTTTGGTCTATTGTGAACATGTAGGTTGTTCGATCACTTCATAATGTAATCTCATAACTGAAAGTGTAACTTTTTAGAGGATTAAAAGTTCATCATAGTCAATGTCGGAGCATTTGTATCGGTCCATTTGTGATAAAATGTTCACATTGGAAAAGACAAGCTACTGTTTTATTAGGGATACACACATGTATATGGCAAAATCATATTTTGATGTATTTCATGGAAAATATTTTTTATAAAAAGAAATGTAATTGAAGCTAAACACTGTAAGCATATTTTGTGAACTTCTACTCACTTCTATTCACAAGTTTAAGCCAAATTACATTTTATTTTTCGGTTCAATAGGCCCAGCTATTTTCTATTCATGAACGTAAATTTGCTTACGGACTTAAATATCATAAATCAAACTAATTAAAATTACTTAACAATGGTTATGCAAAATTATGCTGTGACAGTGCTTATGTAGTAGCAGCGTTCAACATTGCTGATTACTAGGCTTATGTATTTATACCAACAATTTGACCAAGATAAAAGTTTGCAACATGCTGATTGCATATTTGGTGTAAAACTTGTTTTGATTTTAGTCTATTCCATTTAGGCATGCACAAAATCAACGGAAAAAAGTGTTTTATATAAGTAGGTGTTGATATAACAGAGAAAATATTTTTCCGGGTTTAGATCTTTTTTTTTATCTTAGACAACATATATTTAAATATTTCATTATTATAGTATTATATTGTGAATAATTATAATCTGTTTATTAAAGTGTATTTAGATGTAAAGAAGCAATCAGGTAATTGATTGTGACCAGAGTTTAGATGTTAGTTTGGTTGGTCAAGCAGTTCACAGATATACTGAGATATGTTTTCTGCCATGATCTTGTATTTTCCATAATGAAACTTTATAGGAGAAGGACATGTTTATCATTGCAAATTGATTTCAACCATCTGTGGACAACAGCTATTACTTAATTCATGAAAAGACATGTTCACATAATTTAAAGGCCAGCTGGCTTTTTTAAATTACATAAAAAAGAAAAATTACATAAAAAACATAAATTACATTTTGGTATCATAGAACACCATGCGACTTATGGGGATTAGCAAAAGAGCAACAGACGCAAATGTGCACCACTCTACTCATCATGCTGAGTGAGATTTTCATGCTTCAGAGAAAAGCCAGTATTGTTCGACTGCTGTTCTTTTTTTCCCAGAGTCTCTATTGTACTATGCAAAGTTTTTCCTTCACTTTGCATTTAATGACAGAATGTTATGTAAACCATGAAGGGTGCACATGGTAATGTGTTCTTTTTCTTAGAAGCTGGTTCTAGTCAGATGCATTTTTTGGATGCCAGTGCAGTCTCAGCTATCTGGCTGCTTTGCTATTTCCTCTGGCACAGAGAGACCGTGTGAAAGGGAGAGATTGTCAGCTTTTTGGCCTGTAACGTGGCAGGGGAACAAAGGTGTGAGGCCATTTGGCACCGTCGGGGGCCCTGGGCACACCAAGGTCCCGCGCAGTTCCCTAACTCCATTCAGCCGAGTGTGAAAGAGACAGAATGGAAGTGTGAAGGAGCAAACACACATCAGCTAAGAGCCGACTTAGTTCTTTTGCCTGCATTTGACTTCAGTTCTCCTTCAAAGGAAGAACAAAATCCACAAAGACTATTAATAGACCAGTGTACAACTGAGAATAAAAATGCTTTCATTTACATTAAACCCACCAAAAACATAATGGAAAGATTTCTGAACAGAAGGCCTGTGCTACGGAAGAACACACATTGTCTATAATTTTGCATTTTCACATAATTTATAATAATAATTTTTATATCAGGAAAAGGTTTGTTAACATTAAATGGGTAGGTACTAATAATTTGTAAATATTTTGCAACACCCATCTTTGTTTTAAAAAGGTTTTTACTGGAATTAAGAATTATGAAAATTCCGTTTGAACTTTTTTCTTTAGGTTCCATCAATATTATTATTTGACAGCATTTTTTCCACACTATGGGTTTAAATGTGTATTGACAACGCCAGGTCTCATTCTGCACGCATAACAACAATGTGCCAAGTAGAACCCACATGTGTGCTTGACATGCCTTCCTGCAATCTAGGTCTGTTTCCTATTGACGATGTATGGTATGTCATAAATGCCAATGTTTTAGTAATTCAGTCAGTATTGACTTTAAGTGCCCTATTTTCTGTCCACAAATGCAGAATACCTTTCAGTACAGTTTATGGTTGTATGCAATTACAGTATGCAATGGGCATTTAAAAGCATTACTGTACTACTGGAAGCTTTTACAGATGTAACTTTTTTTCTGCACATCACTGATTGCCCATCTCTTTTACAGCCATGTTCAACCTCATTCCTGTGGGCCTGCGAGTGGTAGCCATCCAGGGCGTCCAGACCAAACTCTACCTGGCAATGAACAGTGAGGGCTACCTGTACACATCAGTGAGTACCAGTACCCAGCTTCTTACAGAGAGCCATGTGCACTGAAAGTATGGAAGAAAGCATTTTTTTAAATGCAGTGAAATTCAAGCAGTATTCCAACACACATTTGGTATAGCTGAGCAATCTTCAGTACATCTCAGTAACAACATATGTTTTGTTTAATTGTAGAGATAAATTTTTTATTGTGACAGCATGATGACACTAAAATATATATTATGCATTTCAATCGTACCTATGAAACTCTTGCCTTCATTCATATTTCTTGACAAAGCAAAAACAGAAATATGCAAACAGTCATATGACTTTTTCCTTTTTAATTTGCTATATTTGTGTTTCCATCATAATTCATTCATCATTTATCATCAACACATTAGTGTACACATTTTGTATCCAAATTTTATTAATTTATTTGGCATTTGCCATTTCTATTCAACAAAAAATATGCATGAAACTTCAGTTAGTGGTAATAAATTTTTGCCAATGCTTTCAACATTACATGAGAAAATCTTTTATATATCACACTCGACTCATTCATAATTATTAGCAAATTTCTACTTCAGTGCCACTGAATCAGTAAAGCCTTTGGAATCTAAAAAAACAGGCTGAATCATTGCTTTCTGTTATCTACTGACATCATTAAATGTCAAAATATGTGAGTGTGTATGTGTGTGTGAGTGTGTATGTGTATGTGTTACCCCATGTTGCTGCTGCTCATGCAGCACTTAAACTCCAGCCACATGGACGCACACACTCACACATACACCTGCATGCTCCCTATAACAGTGCATGTTTTTTTTCCTCTACAGCATCTAAAAATCATACTTTTTTACATAAATTACATTAGACAAGAAAGTACAGTATGTGCATTCACACGCTGCTACTGATTCCCAAAGACGCAAGTCCCTCTCTCTCTCTGCACGTACCCACACACAAACACATCTCTGTAAACACATGATGCATCCTCTCTCTGCTAATCCTACTCCTTCCCTCCATATGGCTGACTGTCAGAGCTGCAGAGTGGGTACAGATAAAAATGGCGTTTCAGAGTCTATGTGTGCTGTTTTACAACATGTTCCTAACCACAGCTACTGTCAGCATCAGTCGGACCCAATGCATCACTTCACAGTCATATTTACCTCTGTTAAGTTCCCTCTTTGTATATAAACATCACCATTCTTCATTCTTCAAAATTAATTGTTCACCTACTGTTTGTAAAAAAAGAGACAGACATATTGATAAAGTTTCAAAATGCACCATTTACTCCCCAGTGTATAATGTTTACAAAAAAAGTTTAATTTCATTGTATTTGTGATGTCACAAAAATTAACACATTTACATATTTTTGTATTTAGTCTTCAGCTGATTAGCCCTGCTTTTTCAAATAAAAGTGTTTCAGCCATGGGGTCTTCTTTTAATGAGGTTCTCTACAAGGTAGCTGATCAAAAAGGAGAGACAGTCTGAACTCTAAATGTTTAAACAGTCAAAATAACTTTGGTATATTTTTTTTAGAAAAATGTGTTCTTACCCTTTTTTTCTTAAAAAGCAAATTGAAAACAATACTACAATTATTGTTAAATGAATTAGTAAACTTAAAGATAAATATGTATATATATATATACATATATATAGCTTACTAATTCATTTAACAATAATTGTGTGGTGTGAGTACAGTGCACTGTTGAAGAGTGATGTGTCGTTTACCTGTCATGCCTGTGCCCCAGTGCCTTCATAACCTCCCCACCCCTATACACTCACACTGCTATCTGACTTAACCTTTCACTTGCTTGGACCTGGCCAAATGTCGGCACGTTGGCACTAGTCCTGGTTCCTATGGCAACGTGGCCAGTCAGAACGTGGGTTGCACAAATGCGTGTTGTTTGCTATCACTTTTATAAAGATTTTAAGGTTTTGCATCTGTCATGTAAGCTTTATAGAACTTGTTGAGGTTACCAAACTGCAGCCAGAATGTATGTGTTCATTCTCTTTGTAATAGACACACTTCATGGCAGGAAGTGGGTATAGTGGACAAATTTATGAACACTAAACCAAACGTGGAATGATGTCCACAATGGTGTAGCTTGATCTAGATCATACATAAATTGATTTATTTTTCATTGTTCAGGAGTAGCAGTTCTTCTATAGTAGACTATTAAGTTGCACATGTGTAATTGATCTGCTATTTATTTTTTTATTTTTTGCAAAGTTTTTAACTTGAATCTGAATATTAATGGAAGAGCCTTTTAGACTTTTTTTTAACTGTAATCTGCTGACCAGGTTTTGCTACTTTAATATGATATTTTGTTTATGTTCTAGTTGCTGTCAATTACTGCACTGTTGTTCTGTTATACTGTAGTCATTGTACTTGTTATAGTCAGTTTCAGGTTATTTATAAGGGTCTGTACAAGTAAAGCAGTGGTAAAAAAAAAATACAACAAGCCAAAGGGTCAAGAACCTTTCCTACAGAAAGAACCAGGTAGAAGCTTCCCTTTCTTCAGTCACTTGGTCATGATGTGCATCATTGGTTTGCGATTTACACAGCTGCAGAATCTCAGTGAAGCACTGCCACTAATGCCCCATCCCTGCCTCCTCCTAATGACCCAACACTAAATGAATTACTACTCTTCAAAGCAAACACACAGAACAGCACACCACACAGGACCATGCTGATGTATTACGATTACAATTTGCTACAACACTTTGGCCAACTGTGATTCTAATGTTTCCTTCTCATGGGTAATTTAACAATTTATCTGTTTCCTTCACAGCAAACACATTAATCCATAACTGCCATATCTCCTTCCAGGAGTGCATGATAGGGACAAAATGGGGCAGAGTGGAGGGGGAGGGGATTGAGGGGCTGCGAGAGTCCAGATGATTCCAAAGACTTAGAACTGACAGGAGTTTATAGAATACTATCTTTAGAAAATATATTATATAATATTGGGGGATCCAAAATAGCAGAACGCCAAGACAAAAAAAATATTGTGATTCCATTGATGCATATTGTATTGATCTGTCTATGGTACAACCACAAATACTTTCTTTGGTAGCAATCCTTGAGGGGTTAGACAGACTTAGACTTAATGATTACCAGTAACTAAAAAAAATACATGTCATTAATGTTTGCCCATTTTTAATCAATAGAATCATGTTTGTACTTAAACTCGGCAAGTACTGTGGGACTATTCTTACTTCATCATTAAGTTTCTTTAAGACACAATAAGGTTTTATTCTTGAAGAGGTGGGGGTAGGAGCTGAGTGTGAATATAAGCTGAGTGTGAGTATGAGTTCAGGATGAGTATGAGGTGAGTGTGAGTATGATTTCAGGGTGAGTATGAGCTGAGTTTGAGTAGGAGGCGAGTGTGAGTATGAGCTCAGGGTGAGTGTGAGTACAAACTGAGTTTGAATATGAGCTGAGTATGAGGTGAGTGAGTATGAGGATTGATTATAAGGTGACTGTGAGTATGAGGTGTGCCAGTATGAGGTGAGTGTGAGTATGAGGTGAGTGTGAGTATAAGCTGAGTTTGAATATGAGGTGAGTGTGAGTATGAGCTAAGTGTGAGTATTAGGTGAGTGTGAGTATGAGGAGAGCATGAATATGAGCTAAGCATGAATATGAGCGGAGTGTGAGTATTAGGTGAGTATGAGCTGAGCGTGAATATGAGGTGAGTGTGAGTATGATATGAGTATGAGCTGAGTGTGAGTATGAGGTCAGTGTGAGTATTAGGTGAGTGCAACTATGATCTGAGTGTGAGTAATAGGTGAGTGTAAGTATGAGCTGAGTGTGAGTATGAGTTAAGTGTGAGTATTAGGTGAGTGTAAGTATGATCTGAGTATGAGTAATAGCTGAGTGTAAGTGTGAGGTGAGTGTGAATATGAGTATGAGGTGAGTGTAAGTGTGAGGTGAGTGTGAATATGAGTATGAGGTGAGTGTGAGTATGAGGTGAGTGTGAGTATGAGGTGAGTGTGAGTATAAGCTGAATGTGAGTATGAGGTGAGTGTGAGTAGGAGGTGAGTGTGATTATGAGCTGAGTGTGAGTATGAGGTGAGTGTGAGTATGAGGTGAGTGTGAGTATGAGGTGAGTGTGAGTAGGAGGTGAGTGTAAGTATGAGGTGAGTGTGGGTATGAGCTGAGTGTGAATATGAGGTGAGTGTGAGTATGATCTGTGTATGAGCTGAGTGTGAGTATGAGCTGAGTGTGTGTATGAGCTGAGTGTGTGTATAAGCTGAGTGTGAGTAGGAGGTGAGTGTGAGTAGGAGGTGAGTGTGAGTAGGAGGTGAGTGTGAGTATTAGGTGAGTGTGAGTATGATCTGAGTGTGAGTATTAGGTGAGTGTGAGTAGGAGGTGAGTGTGAGTAGGAGGTGAGTGTGAGTATGATCGGAGTGTGAGTATTAGGTGAGTGTGAGTATGAAGTGAATGTGAGTTGAGCTGAGTTTGAATATGGACATAGTGTGAAAAATGAGGTGTGTTTTTAATCATTTTCCTTCAGCACAGTGACAATTATGACCCAAACTGAACGGCCAAGCTTCTATGTTCTTTACGGTGTAAAATCTGTTTGCGATGATGCTGATTTGTGCTAATTGGTCTCACTTTCATACAATATCTACTGGTGGGATGTGCATCAATGCATACACCCATATGTACTCACACACACACACACACACACACTCACAAACAGAATGGGGCTTTAATGAGCATGTGGCGATCTGTCTAGAGGAGGAATGTAAAATAAGAGAAGGAGAAAAAAAGAGATACATTTTAATTGATTCCTCCTTTTCTCCCACACATTGTCACACTGATGGATGAATACATTGGTACATTGTGACTCATCCATATATGAACATCTCTCTCACTCTCCCCCACTCACTTTCTCTCTCTTCCTCTCTTATGTCAATGTAGAACACATTATGTTAAATATGCTACAATACATTCACACATGCATACGCACACACGCACGCGCACACACACACACACACACACACACACACACACACACACACACACACACACACACACACA
>JBBIGC010000033.1:2540974-2566482 GCA_037576955.1 Lepidarchus adonis
CTGCAGCTCCCTTGCCATCTGCTCTGAGAGGACGTCTGTGACGTCGTACAGCCGGGTTCTGCCGCCCCATGCCTGGCTTGGCCTCGCAAGGCATTGCGGGAACATGGCGGCGTGCGAACCTTACACTCTGATTATTAACATGTCAGACTTAAGATAAAATTGTTGTGCAAAAGGGTGTTTAGTACTGTCATCTCACAGCAAGACATTCCTGGTTTTAACCCTGGCTTTCTGTGTGAAGTTATTTTTTCCGGGTACTCTGGTTTCCTCCCGCTGACCAAAGGCTTGTGGTTTATGTTGACTAGCTACTCTAAATGTGAATAGTGCCTTGGTCAACAGTTGGCTGGGATTGGCTTCAGCTTCACCATGACCCAAAATGGATACATGGTTTGGACAATGAATGAATGAATGTTATATAAATATTAATTATCCCATGCAAAGTCAGAAATGGGAATTACAATGAAAATATAGCATTCAAACCTTCATAGGTAATACAGAATCAGGGCCTTGCATACTGCCCTCTGAAAAATAGAGCACAGAGTAAACTCAGCATGCATTAGATCCAGCTAAATAGCTCTGTGGCTTAAACATTGAGTCTTAAAGCCATGAAATAGTGGCCATAGCTGGGGCCACTGGATTTGTATGTGTGTATGTCCAGGCACTGTGGGTCTAAAGACAGAACTAGCCAGAGGGATGAATTCAAGAGAGGTAAATGAGAAAAATGGAGGCGAATTCTCAGCTGTGCTGAGTGCTCCTGAGCGGAATAGATCCTGTCAGCTTCTCTATTCTGTCCTCCCTGGTGGATGGAATTGGAGATTGGAGTGTGGAGAGGAGACAGAGGGGGAGGGGAGGAGAAAGTAATGAGATAGAGCGAGCGGGCGAAGGATGGGGAACGGAGAGGGAAAAACAGAGAGAGCGGAGGGTATTTTGAAAAAAGAATGGAGAAAATGGGCATAGAGGGGAATAAAGTAAAACATGGTTTAGAAGGAAATGTTAAAGAGAAAATGTACAAGATTCATGGATGAAGATGAAAATAAGACTTTTTAAAGTATAAAGGATAAAGTAGATTTAAAAACAACAAAACAAAACATGGTTTCCAGCTTGTATTGCATCCAAAGCAGATCACACACACACACACACACACACACACACACACACACACACACATGCAGTTGATGAATATGCTCTTCATGTGTATTTCCAGGAAAATGCAATATTACAGTTTTCCTCTCCACCTCTCACAAGAACACTCATACTCCCACACACGTATCTCACATCCTAGTGTTCCCATGTGAACTCACACACTCACACACACACGCACACACACACACACATGCATGTGCACCCTCATACTTCACAGGCATGATGCTGTCTCTACCTGGTGGGGAAACCCTTTAAGGGAGAAGGGAGGGGGAAAAACAGAAAAGTGTAGGAGGAAGGGAGAGAGGAAGGGGCAATGCGGGATTTCCCAGGATGTGATAGAAGAAAAAATACACATCACATAGCTCCCAGCAACGTGACTGCAGCTGCAGAATTACACATGCAGATAATATCGGTGGCACAATAAGTAAATCACCTCGGTATCTACTCTCTTGAGGATGGATGGATTCAGTTATCAGCTGTGAGCAAAATCCTCTTCTGTGTCATATCATATTATCAAATCTTTTCTCACAGGTATAATAAATATATAATATATAATATATAATATATAATAAAATGATAGCCAGACCAATAGACCAATAGATGGTTAAAAATGATTTAAACTTGTTACATTAAGTTATTTTAAAATTAGATATTTTTTCATGGGAAGTTACATTTTTAAACATATGAGATTTAGTTCCAGCAACAACAGTTTGTTTGCTTCAAATTGTAGTTTGTGACACAAACCATTAATACATTTTGGCTTTGTTCAGTGTTGGTTATTACATGCCAAATCAAAAGTGACATGAACATTAAGAAATCATGTTATTAGATGAGGAAAGTAGAAAAAAATGTATTTTTAACTTTTGTTATTAAAACATTGATTAGTTTAGTGAGGTTAAATTAAGAAAAATACCAAAATATTCAGAACACGGGTACTACAAAGTCAATGCAGTGAATTACTGACTGGAATGGGGGAAATATTAATGTTTTTGTCTCTCAATGACTTGGTGAAGGGAAAACAGGAAGTGCAGGCAGTTTAGATGAGACAGTGTTTACTGTATTGACATGTAACCTTTTTTCTCTCATTTGGCTTTTCTGTCTCATGCTACATCTTAAAGGCATCATTTAAAGTCCATTTGCTAACCCGTCACCCTGCCTTTGCTCTCTAAAACGGCGGGCACCACCATGTGACTTTTGGTGTTGCTGTGCAAATAGCTTAGCTCTGCGATGGTGATGAGATGGCACGAGCAATTACAGAGATGTGCGCCACACATCTAATGTCTAATACGCTTGTTTGCATACAGTAATTTTGTGTTGAGAGCACAGAGATTGAGTCAGGGCCTTCTGAACAAGTGAGCATACTGGGAAGCAAAATTCAAAGGATTTCTCTTTTCTACTTTTCTAATCTAAATATGTAGGGTTTTAACACCTTTCTGTACAATTCAAATATGTCTGTATATTTTAGCATGAATGAAATTTACATTTTTGCACAGCGGTTGTAGATAAATAAATAAGGATTACATCTCTTATATGGATGTATCTCTATATTTTATATTGTCTGTGTCAAATCAACCTCAAAACTACTTTTTTGTTTTCTTTTTTGCCATCAGGGTTTTTCAGCATTTTAATCTACCAGCTTATGGTGTATAAACATTTCATGATAAATGGACCAGTAAAAATAGTCTAAAACATGCTGACCTGTACTTGAAAGGGGGAGGTGAGTAGTTGGATGCCAAAATGATAGTGGCCATTGCCATTCACAGCAGCAGTAAAATATGCACAGCACTATGACAGGCAGTGTCCAAGATTCTGACAGGATATTTCAGGTGAGGTGCCTCACTGTATAGGGGCAGTATTTGAAATGTGAAATGTACTGACAGAGAAACTGTGTGATAGCCTTAAAAATTACATTGAACTGCTCTGTCCATGTATTCTAAAGCAGTGGTAAAGAACATGTTATGAATCACATGGTACAGCTGTATTAAGAACAGAATAAACTTTTTAGGGCAATGAATGAAAGTAATCAGTTCCTCTAGAAATTGTTCATATAGACAAAAAACTAGCCAGACAAGATTCAGCGTCTACCTTCTGTATAAAGTAATTGAAAGATACAGCATTGCTGCTGGATACATCTCAGTTTTGCACTTTCTTTAACTTTTTGAACTAAACTTCTTTAGCCCTGGACATAGTCACTCTTTTAGGCTGCAATTAGTTCTTCTTGTCTGGAGCAGCAGTGCAGCAGTGCAGCAGTACATTCATTCACTGGTGCCATGTGATGCCTGGTAACGTTGGCAACCTCCCACTTTTGTTCTCACATCATTTGACGCTATTGTATTTGTTGTTGTTATCATAATTATGATTAATTGTCCTCTGCAAGACAAGGTTTAATCCGTTCATTTTTGGAAAGCAGCTTTGCGTTTCGCTTTTGTGCTCCAGTTGGTTTTAATTAATATGACCTTCCTCTGCAGCATTAACCGTTGCCATTGACAACTGAATGTTTATGTAAGCAGGACGAGAGTGAGCGGTAATCAGTTTAAACTGTGAAGAGATCACGACTGTCTGTGGGTGAGGATTTCCTCTATGGTGGAGAGACTGATGGCTATGTCCAAAACTACGGCCTATGCATTATATTGCTCACAGATTTGAGATCTGTTCTATGGAGTCTGACAGCATGGTTGTAGATTTGCAGTGCATGATCTTACAACTGGCTGCGAAAAGGTAACGCACAAATGATGTACCCTAGCAAATACAGAAGACTCTGGGGTTGAAGATTTATGAGAGACTTCTTGGTGAAAGACAACGATTGGTTGCTAAAATGCTACTACAGCAAGGGGCCTTTTGCAGGAAAGCTGACCACTGTTGCAAAGTGATGAGCAGTAAAGATAAGATTTTATCTATTTACCTAATTCCTGTTCATACAAATAGTTCACTGACAAATGTCATTTTAAGATCAGATGATCCATGTTTTAAATTATTGCACATAAATAAAATGTTTTAAACCTCAGTCCAGAAAAATTGCAATAAATGCAATAAAAACAAAAATCTGAAATGTTACTTAATGTAACACTTTATTTTTTTGTCAACGCTCTCAGCAACAGTTGTCAAAGGGACATGTTTACACTTAACATTTTCCATTTAATAACATTTTTGAATTATTTTGGAACTGAGGATACTAACTGTAGTAGTTTTGCAATTGAAAAGACTTTAGCTGCTTGACAGTCTTTATTCACTGTTGTCTGATTCTCCTACGAATCATCCTGTTTTCAATAGGAGATAGACCAGGACTTACAACATAAAACAAGCTGAAACGTGCACTCATCTAACCATAGTTCTTATCATCTAGCTGAGATGAGCTCTGGCCTAAAGAACTAGCTAGTTTTTTTGCATAGAGTTGATATACAGCTTTTTCCGTGCATAATATAGTTTGCATTTTCTGAGGCAGCGACAGACTGTGTTAAGTGACAATGGTTGTTGAAGTTGTCCCGAACCCAGGTGGCTGGACGGTTTCTGATGCAGAGCTGCCTGAGGTCTCGAAGATCATGTACATTCTACAGTGGTTTCTGACCTTGCCCTTTAGGTCTCTAAATTATTTCTTTTCACGTGCTGTAAGACCTAAATTCTCTGCAATCTTGTAATGGGAAAAGTTCCTTTTGAAGGGATTCAAAAATTTTCATACATTTTGGCACAAAATTTGCTTGTGAAGACTGAGCCTTAGATTAATCCTGCATTTATACCCAATCCTGATACCTCACCTTCTACCAATTAGCCTGCTTAATATGGAGGGTTCCAAACCACTTAAATATTCTATGTACTTTATTAGATTATACTATATTTTAACTCACAACTTTGAGTTGAGTAATTTTTATGTATAATAGGCCTGTGCAATAATTTGATATTTGTTAATATCACCATAATGTACAACAGTAGTGTTTTACATGTGTCACAAGTTGTGCATTATTTCTGATCCTGCTTATCAAACCTCTGACAAACTGACGTGAGTATCATGATATTATTCTACTGCCTTATGACCCAACCCCAAGAATTTAGAGTTCAGTGAAAGATGCTTTACCTGACAGCACCAACGTTTCATTTTACTGATGCTGACTACTACTGATGCTGACCACTGATTGGAGATGTGTTAGCAGCCCTGTGCAAACTGATTTAAGCATATTTACCAGTGGTGAGGCATTGATCCCCACTGTGTACCATGTGTCCCCACACTCCAGATGTTGTATTGACTGTTAGTTCTCTGTAAGTCGGCTACACGGAAGCATGTCTTTGAGCCTTTCCAAGGTCCTCACCTCCATTTGAGTGTCCGTCTGCTCGCTATAAGGCAACACTGAAGCCTAGAGTTGATCTGACAGCCTGTCTCTGACGATGGCTGTGTGGGACATCAGGAGCATTCCTGACACTGTGTGTGGGTGTTTGGTGTCTATATGTGAGTCACTGAGAACAGACTACACTGCCTGCTCCTGGTACTCAAGACGCTCTTGTTGAGCTCAAGGCCAAGAAAGAGTAGAGCATCCCAACAACACACAACGAAGGAGCATCTCCCGTGAAGACTTAATTTCTGAGCAAAATATGGAATAGTCTGAGAAAGCATCTGTGCCTCGTTTACACCTGGTCATGTCTAAAGTGTCTGGTTTGACTTTTGATTAAGATTATAAAAGTGTAGGTGTAAATTTTCCCAAGACACAAATAAAACAACATCTTACAAAGTTTCCACTAAAGCTTAGAGCATCAACATGGGATTTTTTTTATATTGATCAAATTTTCATCCAACTAACTGGAGGTACATTTGCCAGAATGCAAAAGATAGTGTGCTTTGATTTCCTGATTTTTAATTGAAATAATATTTTGAGTACTCTGGCTCTTTTAGTGATTGTTGTAGAGTGGTGTTAGTATTTTTATTTTTTATTTTTTATTTTCTTCAGCAGCTTCAAATGGCCAGATTGTAAGTGTAAGCAAAGTAATTCTGTGCCCCAGATAGCCTAATATTGTGATTTGTTTCGATATTAGTTTATCTTTCAACTGGTGTCACTGTGGTAATGACTCAAATATTTAAAGCTCCACATAACAACAATGTAAATCCTTACCACTCAGCTACTTTGCATGAAGTGCACCTAGAATGAGACAACAGAGTGTCTATCCACCATTATATTTATATGTTGTAATCTCCTGTCACATTACGAGACATATGTACTATGTTAAATTTCAGCACCAACAACTTAATGCACCATATGGCATCTCTTCGCATCTTCGCGACTGTCCAATGCATATGATTAAAATCACATCAGGATATAACCATGATATTTTGCAGGCGTAAATGTAGTCATGGTCTATTCTTATGTCTTCAGCTAAAGAAGCCAAGTGTTTAAACAGTTAGGACACATTATGGACAGATTGCTATCACATTCAGGTAACTTCCTGTGTATGTTTCTTCAAATTACATTTTTTAATATTAGCAATTTATTTTGATGATCCACCTTAACATTCAATAAAAATTTTATTGCAACTGAATTTAATGTTGAAAATAAAATCTTCTATTAAAGTGTAACCTAACATAAACAGTAGCATTAATCCAAATTATAGGGACTATTAAACCATAAAGTTGCATAGTCAAATTGCATGTAGATAATGTCTTGTGTATAGGGGATCAGTATCTGCACAAAAACTTCATTTGACGTAATAAACAACGAAATTACATCAAGGTGTCTTTTCATCATCTAATCTCCCTAAATAAATAATGCACCAACTAGAGCAGCATGGGGCATTAGTCTCAACTTAATAAATCTCAACACAAATTAATCTGACTTTCAGTGAAGAGCTGCTGTTCACTTAACCAAAGAGAATACAGTCACTGTGACATTAAATCTTAGCTTGAGTTTGCATGTAACCAAGACAATAAATATACAGTAGATTAAATTAACAAGTGTATCCACAGGTTACAAGCTAAGGTAGGAAATTGTGAATAATTCAGAATTTAAAGAAATACAACTGCAAAATCACCTCAACCTCAAACATTTCAGACCTCTTTAAAGCCATACAGATGTTCACTCTAGTTTTGTTTCTTGCTGCATCCAGTCTCTTCTTGGTCTAGCATCTTCATCCAATTCTGGCTGATAGTATTTATAGAGATAATAGACATACATGAACATTTAGTTTAAATATTTAGTGGAGAATTTAAGTTTAATGGAGTTAATAGATGTTTCATTCACATGAGCCTAAAGCTGATGTATTTGTCCTTTATTTCTAAGCAGTATATGGCTGAATGCATTTGTATGTGCTTGCATCTACTTATATACACTTAAATATATATGTTAAAATTTATCTTATATTTATAAATATAAATCCATATAACATATTCATATTGCAGATTGGATATTATTGTATATTATATTTGTTCAGTTTTTTATTTTTTTCATTTTATCTTTACATATTGTTGTTGTTTTTACTGTTGTGCTTGAGAGACACCATCCACCAGAATCAAATTCCTTGTATGTGTTTACTCACATACTTGGCCAATAAACACGATTCTGATTCTGATTCTCATCTATTTCTGTTCATGTTTCTGGACATATTTATAGACAGAGACTTTATTGATCCTGAGAGACTAATTTACACCCGGACATGGGGACATAGAGTGCTGACAGCACGGAACATAATACAATTGTGCATTAAACACAGAGACACTCACACATCTAACAACCGTTCATTATAAACTGAGTAAACGACAATGCTATGATGGCTTTGTTCTCCGCACAAACCCAAAATCTACTCAAGGTGCAGACTCAAGTATTCCATCCATTTATGTGACCACACCACAACACCATCTTGTCATTTATCATTTAACAAGTGCTCCTAGATGGCTCACCAAAAATATTTTAGCCAATCATGGATCTTCACATCTACTCTTTCCTCTCCTCTTTCTCTCCCTCCCTCTTTCACTCTACAGGAACATTTTACACCAGAGTGTAAGTTTAAGGAGTCTGTGTTTGAGAACTACTACGTGACATACTCCTCCATGATCTATAGACAGCAGCAGTCAGGCAGGGGCTGGTACCTGGGCCTGAACAAAGAGGGAGAGATCATGAAGGGAAACCATGTGAAGAAGAACAAGCCTGCTGCACACTTCCTACCCAAGCCTTTGAAAGGTGAGCTGCATTTTAAGATTTTTAAAGTCCTGGTTATTAACTCACAGGTCAGTTCTAATGTACTGTATTTGATTCATTCAAGTCTTTTAAGGTGAAAATACAAAATCTTAAAAAGAAATATAATATAGAAGGCTCTTTAAAGTATGGAATGCTCAGGGATGTCTATGTTTTTAATAAAGGCCTAAAAGTGCTTCGGTACTTAATGTGCACATAAAACCAACATAGTTAGGAACTGAAAGTGGGCTGAAATCAACCATTTTGATTTACAATAAACTCATATGAGGAAATGATCCACAAACCGTGAGTGGTGGCCGGATCAGTGTGTTTTAGTCAGAAATGGCACAGCTACATCTTAATATCATTGCTCTAAATGAGGCTCACACTATAGCTATATAAACTATATAACATAAATAACATAAATAAATGTCTTTTCTTAATTGAAAATTGCCCTAAATGTTCAGGTGAATCTACATTAAAAACATTTTTTACATTTCTAGACTGAAAGTCTAACCAATTTATACATTGTTAACCAGCGATGTCCAATGTCATTATCATACAAACGAGAAAACCAAAAAGCCAGTACTCACCTTATTCGTTTTGTTAAATCAGTTGTTCTGCCTTTAAACAGTCATGTCCTCCTGCTGTGGCTGAATGAAAACCATCTGCCACACAAGCACATTGTGAAGATTTTATGTCAATAGCATCTTTAGAAATATTTTATTTAGAAAACTGGTGATGTGGAACAGCCCAGGATGTTGATGTGAGGTCTGGTTTCTTCCAGTTTAGAATTAGAATTATTTATTTGAAACTCGTAAAAGCTATGAACAGTGCAGATTCAGATCAAATAAAAAAACACAAAAACACTTAAATTACATCAGCCTATCAGATATAAATATCCCAGTTATTATGGACTGACCTTTCATCTGGCTACGGTGTCAATGTGTGTTCACTCCATAATTTTGACTACTACATCAGAACTGTGAGCCAGGAGGTAATGAAGTGTAGACAGAGACAGTGTTCCCCCGCTGCCAAAAAGCAAAAGCAAAAAATGTTGTCTGCCTCAGAAAAGATAAAGCTCTAGTGGATGCAGCTGTGATTTTGACCACACAAAGGCTGTCCAGCCAAGGCCTGCAGGTACATAAAGACTGAGGGGTGAGTGCAGAGCAGCAGAGAAAGCTGTGTTCAACAACAGCATGTGAATGACACATATGGCCTTTCATCTCCAAACTGAAACTTTACCTGTCAACAGAGAAAAAGACGTAGCCAGAGTGAGAAAGAGACAGAGAAAATGAAGGAGAGAAAGAGAGAGCAATGCAGTATGCTCAGCACAAATTCCAGCCATGTGAAAAAAAGAGCTGCTGGTGCAAAAAAGCACAACAAATATGGTGATGAGAGGCTATATTGTGACACACTATTGCTCAAAGTGAATCCAGTGCAATTCTGTTCAGCTCTGATTCTGCTGTTATCAGAGCAGAGAGACATGAGTGTGTGTGTGGGATTTGATTTGCAGGTGAATGAAAAGTGCAATGTTTTCACTTTAACTCACAAATGTGGTGTTTTTACTCAATGCCTCTTTCAGACACCTACTTCATAACAGACAGGGCTCTCTGAATCAATGCATATGAACAATGTCAACAAACTTCTACAGCGAGTTGTGTACACACTTGACAAATTTTGCTTCACTTCTCTTTTTTCCAGCTTTGGTTTACTTCTTTAGTATGAAAACATTTGGCCAGGAACTATTTTTGAAAAATATATTTTAAATAATGTACTCTTGTAATTTTTCCCTCTGATTACAATTATAAATGGGATTAAAAAAATATAAAAATGATAAAATATACATTTTAACATGACCATTTTCCAAATCTCTAAGAATTAAACTAGTGGGTTTTGTTTCTGTGCTTTTGGACTTAATAACTACCTGGTATTGTACCTTACAAAAAAGACACTTCTAACTACTACACGCCACATTGGCATGCAAATTTCAAAAGGACTGTTTTTGCAACATGTAACTGTATTATTTCATATTTAAAAAGCAAGAGATTTACAAATTTGTTACTCATCTATTTTTCTCTTTAGCCAAATTTGCTTTCAGCATGTTCTCATTATCATAACAAAACCTTCTACCTACTATGCATTAAAATACCATTTATTCCTAATTCTATAATGTGCTATTATTTTGTTATATTTACGGAAGTTAAATATAGATAAAAGATATTGATATAACACAACTCACTAAAACTATGCCTTAGTTAATGTATGTTTTACATGTTCTAATATTTCAATTTCTATATAAATAAGCAAAAATAACATACTTTCTACTAAATAACAGTTGCTCATTGTGATACTGCAATTTATCATTAATAAGAGGATGCTTACCTTGGATAGTCATAGCTGTCCCCACAGTTACTGAAATATTCTACATTTTCTTCTTTCTTCACAAAATATTTATAAAACACATATTTAAGAGCAAAAATGGTTCTTCACATTTTTATTTATGTTATATTTTTATTTAAATTCTATATGTTCTTTATGAAAATGAAATTAAATGAAAATAAGAATATTTTTTATTTTTAACATAAACAAATAAATTAAAAAATAAAGATTTACTTTCCAAAATTGCAAAATGTATATAGTTCAGTTTGTCATGCACACTCAATGTAAAGAGCAGCTCAAATGTAAAATGTTAAAATAAATAAGTAAATAATATAAACTTTGTGTTTTTATAATGAAAACAATGATTTGAAGACTGATCATAGATGCTCACATTTAAATCCAGAGACCTGACACATGGAGACTTTCTTTCATTGTTTAATTTGTGTGAATTATCACAACTTAATTAGACTTTGCAGAGAGGGAAGGAATTTGGACCTTTCTTATATACTAGCTAGTCTTCTGGAACACCAATTAAGGAACTGTCCGTGAAACAGCAAGTACTGTACTGCGCTCTACACTGTTCTCTCTGTGCAGAGAGCACAAAGTTGTACAGATAAAGTCACTTTTAGCAGAGCATGTAAAGACACCCTATAGAGTTACCTTCTTTATTCCAGGGAATATAATGACCTGTCTGCTGCCACTGTGCCACCGTCTACTTGCTCTGAGGAAGTCGACACACTCTGGCAATTTGCCTGCTAGGAACAACTGCTAAAAAGTTATTTAAAAGGATGTGGTCGACAGATCAGCCATTAATTAGCTAGTCTTCTTGCTACATCTTGTCTTTTGCCAGAACCATAGGCTTCATCGAATATATAGCTTTACTAATGACAAGTTGGTGGTGGACAAATCTCAGAGACAGCATTTCTGAGAGTGCACCAGTAATGACCAACCTTCAGCCTTCCAGTCTCCTGCAGTCCCCCCAGAGAGTGACTCTGAGCATGGCCGCCCCACAGCCCTGCTAATACGTCAACCATCGATTCTAACAGCTTTCTGCTGAAGTGCTGTATCGATCCACTGTTGTAGGCAGAAGAAGCTTTGTGAGTTCAGAGTGATGATATACAAGCCCTTAGATTAAAGCTGTCCTGAAGCTAGCAGCTTAGATAACATGGATTACCTGCACAGTAGGAGGCAGATACAAAGCTAATTTAAAAACTAATATTTCTGATTAAGAAAATAAATCATTTAAAAAATCATAGAAGATGTGCTAAAAGCTTTTAAAACCTTCCTCCACTTTCAACACATTCAACTGGGTTGTTATTAGTTATCTTGATATTGTTTTTTAACCTAACATTGACAGTCCATATAGTTTTAATATAGAAATTACGCTTTGAATTCAGTGTATATGTGATGTCATTAAATACATTTAAATATATCTGCTTATTTACATTTAAACTACTAATACAATTTATTTAAATGGTAATAAGTGTTTATTTTGAATAAAAGCACAATACAGAGCAGTCAATCAGTAGAGGGGTCACTTATTCAAGTTTTAGGCACAGTAACTAAAATAAATAATGCCTGATTTTAGTCCCCATAAGTAAAGGAAGAAAAAAATACTAAAAATATTAAATAATAGATAAGCATTAGTATAATTGTAATTTTACATAGCATTTTTTCCACAAAAATGTATGTGGTATATGATATAGTACAGGGGGGCAGAAATTTTGGGAGAGGGAGGAGAGTGATTAGTTAAACATAAGTGTAGAGTGAAGCCAGTTGTGCTTTCTTGGACTCCCAGTCATGGATGGAGGTAGTAGCCCTGAAAATAGGGCCAATGCTTAGTCGATTGAACCACTTGGGAGCCACAATACACACACTTTCTATGATACCACATTACTGCTGCTGTATCCCCTGCTGCTTAAATCCATCAAGAGTGATAAAGAGAGCTTTTTAGATTTTGCTACATAATAACAGACTTTGAGATTTTTCATCCATTTATTCTCTAGCTGTTAACATAAGAGTTAATATCACAAGTGTTCTAGTTTCTGAGTTAGCTTACCTTTACAAAATGTTAAATTATTTTAAAATAACAACTGATATATCAAAGGACTATTTATCTTTACTAGCATAGTGTGTGTATAACAATATTATATTGCAAGATGAAAATTAACAGGTGACTTGAGGGTAATTTAATTTAATGTTTTATTTCAATTTTGTAATTTTATATAATCAAATGCATAATTACATACCACCTACTGTTTGTCACAAGCACATACGCATTTAAACAATGGTCATCAGTAAGTCACTCAATCAATCAGTTTCATGCGTCATGATGCATTGGTGCATTTTTGCACACTTCAAGAACCTTGTAATTGTCACAATGCTGTAAATACTGATGTTTATTTCATCATTGCACATTAGCGGTATTTATTCAGCTAAAATATTGTTTTCTTCTCTCTCTCTCTCTCTCTCTCTCTCTCTCTCTCTCTCTCTCTCTCTCTCTCTCTCTCTGCAGTGCACATGTACCGAGAGCCCTCTCTGCATGACCTGACTGAGTTTTCACGCTCTGGCAGCGGTACACCCACTAAGAGCCGGAGTGCCTCAGCTGTCCTCAATGGAGGCAAAGCTGTGAGTCAGAACGAGTCCACGTAGCCCAGCTTGCCCGGCCTGGCCCGCTTTACCCTACGCCTTCACCAAAACCTCCGGACGCTCGTGACTTCACGCAGACTTCTCTCCAGAAAAATTAATATGAATATAAACTTAAAATCCTTAAATAAACAAACACTCTTGGTGGTTCAGGACAAAGATGACAGACATTGCATAGCAACACCACACCTTTTCTCAATCTAGATTTTGATTGGTCTGTTTTGCAGTGGATCGCTGTAGGTTTAAGACTTTTACTTTTACTCCACAGTAATGGCATCTTGCATACAAGCAAACCATGAAAATTGTAGCCTTTGAAATGACTGGGCATTCAGCATAGTCCCTCTCAGGTTGGTATTAGCACATCACACTGAGATGGGTTGTATTTTTGGTTTTGTCCTTAAGGTTCACTGGCCGACATTTCGTCCTGATGCATTTTCCAGGTTTGATGGGCAGTGAGAGTGGGTTTAAAGGTACAGCAGCACCCCTGTCCTTCATGCTTCCCCAGTATGATGCCCCTTGTGCGTGGGACATGCCCTACCCACCAGCTCTCCTGCATTTTATTGCACTTGTTCAGATGGGTTTGCCCTCTCCAGCATGGAAATTTTAAGCCTGCGTTGTGCTCTCGTTGGATATGCGGAAGCATCGCCTCTCGAATTTAGCATCAAGAGGTACACTGCGTGACCCTGCTTTGCTAATTACTCAGATTAGCTACGGGCATTTATTACTTTTCAACCCTTTGTGTCCCTCATCATGCTACAAAAACTGACAGTAAAATTATGATAAATCTGGTCAATATATGTAATACATTTAATTATAGGATTGTTATGATTGTTATTTCTAGACATTTCTGCTCTTATCTAGTAAAACTGTCTCATTGCACTAGCAAAAAATCTGAAACATAAATAATAATAATAATAATAATCTTCTAATGAAAATGTTACATATATTGACTATTTTATTTTTGTTGCTGTTTTCTTTTTTTTAAAGTGTAGACAGTAAGTGGGGTTTATAACACACCAAAGACAAAAGTGTAAGAGAGTCCCTTTAAGAGTCTGGACTAGGCCAGTATACATAGGCATGTCAGGTTACAGTATTGAGCTAGAACGCTTGTAGTGTAGGTTGTTTGCAGAGAAAGAGATTGGAGGTGGGCTGCTAGCTGTGTGGAGAAGAGGGCTCTGGATTTTGGAGATGTGCTTTTGCGTGGTGTGAGAGGACTGTTAAATGTTTCCCTTCTCATCCCCTTTGGGTCATGTTGTCTCTGTCTAAGCGCCCTTTAGTCCCTCAGAGTACTCATTTTTTGCCTCACCCGCTCATGACCATTCTGTCCTGCAGCTGAATCTGGTCACCATTACCAGGTGACTACTAGGACATGGTGGGACCCCTCCCCCTGCTCCAACCAGGACTACATTTCATGTATGAGTAACGTATTGTGATGATTTTTTATAAAAATTATTTTAAAAAATCTTAAAAAAAAAACCATGCTGTGGAATTTTAGGTGGCTTAACATTTTATAGAACATGTCTTATTTGTAAAAGTGAAAAAAAAAAATTCTTGAACATGCAGAAAAAGAACAAAAAAAATGTAATCTCTCTTGTACAGGGCATGTACAAAATCAAGTTGTGTACAATGAGGACCCTTTTTGCGGGCTACAGTATGTACTCTTTCCCTCTGGAAGTATATTTTGTTCATAATTGCTACAGGGGTGCTTTTTCTTGGCCATTTTCTTCTGGGCTTCTCTCTCTCTCTTTCTCTCTCTCTTTCTCTCTCTCTCTCTCTCTCTCTCTTTTTTTTATTTCTTTTTTTTCAACATATCTGTTGCATGGGAGACAGCAGGAACTGGAGGAGTAGAGCTGCATGATGTAGGCTATGTGTTTTAATCCCATGTTGGATCATGTGTTCCAAATTACCAGGAATAAACCGGAAAACAACATGTACTGATGGGCGCTCTGCCTGGTACCTTCCAGTTGTTTCTTATTTGTTGTATACACAAAATGCACTGAATAAAAATGTTTATATTAAGCTATACTTTTAAAAACATGTCTCCTTGTTTTCTGTAACTCTGATTGGTTTAATTAAATATTAATTTGTTAAATCTAAATGCATAGTATACTGTGCTCAACAGTTAGTACATCTAAGGTTGCTATAAATTTGCAATGTAATACAGTAAGAACAGAAATAGGTTCAATACAAAAGAGGATAAAAAGAGGACAAAATTATTATATACATTATTTTAAAGTTTAAAACTGGTATCATTTAGATAATATTGCTATTCCTACCATAAGCAATGTGGAATCCTGAAATCCCCAAAAGCTTGCAATGCTGTGTTTGATACACACATACCACTAGCAAGGCATGTGGAGGCCAAGAGGTTTGGACTTTTCCCCTGAGATCAGAAGGTCCCAGCCCAGGCACCACTGAGGAACCCTTGAGCAAAGTACCGTCCCCACTTCACTGCTCCATGGACGCTGCTGTTGATAGCTGCCCGCATTTTGTTGTGGTGCACTGTGTGCTGTGGTGTGTTCATATATATATATATATCTTGACATTAAATCCACACCAGTTGTCAACAACCACCCATCCAATCAACACATGCAAAGAAATCAAACCATAGATGTCCAGACATTGTGTGTGTAATAAAATAGAATGACGCAGGAAAAAACTATTGAACACATGAAAAAAGGAAGGTGCAAAAAGGAAGTCATGAAACCATCTGAAATCTATCAGTAACTAGAAAGCAATTCTGCCACTCAGTGCAAATTAATATCAGCTGGTTCAGTCCCAAATGATGGCTATAAAAAGGTGTCTCGTTACCAAAGCGTCACATAAGAAACATCTCATGATGGGTAAAACCAAAGAGCTCTGTCAACACCCTCACAACTTTATTGTTGCAAAGCATTCTGATGCTACTGGATACAGAAGACTTTGTAAACTACTGAAGGTTCCAGTGAACACTGTTGGGACCATAATCCAGAAGTGAAAAGAACATAATTTTAACATAAACCAGCCACGATCAGGTGCTCCCCACAATATTTCAGCTAGAGGAGTGAAAGGAAATATCAGAAGTTGTTCAAGAGCCAAGGACCACTTGTGGAGAGCTTCAGAAAGACCTGGAATTAGCAGCTGCAATTGTTTTAAAGAAAAGATTGAGTAATGAACCAAACTGTCATGGCCTGTGTGCATGCTGAAGAAAAAGCATGTTGAACCATGTTTAAAGTTTGCCCAAGATTATACAAGCCTGTGAAATAAAGGAGAACATAGTCTGATCATTTAGTCCCTGTGTCTTTCCATTTTATTACACATAACTTAATGTACGTACATCTATGGTTTGAATGGATGGATATGATGGATTGTTACCAACATCTGATGAAGATTTCATCTTTGCACATTTAGTATTATATGAAATATATATTTACTTAGGAAAGTGATGATGTATTCAATATTTATTTTACCTGCAGTATAGTCAGTAACTGTATAACTACATTATGTGGCAGGTTTAACTGATGAGTATGAATGTTTTATTTGACATTTGTTATTGTCCACAAACTTTCTGTATGTGTATAACTGAAGGCTTTTGTGCCGAGACATGAAAAAGCATTAAATGACCAAGGAACATCAGTGCTTTGATACGAGATTCCACTCTTTTATTTGAATGAAAATTCTTGTTATTCTTTGAAAGCTTCTTTATGTCCAAAATCATTAGCAATGATGAACTAAGAGTGTCATATGTACATATATCATATGTACATGGAATTAGAGGAATTCTAAACAGCATTTACACAGCAAGTCTCTGAATGGGCTTGTGAATAAAGCCAAACAGCATGTGATAAAGTTGTAAGTTGTGGGAGAGATCTATCAGGAGATCATGTACTGGTGGAATTGCCCTTTTATGTTGTCTGGAGGTAGGCACTGTGGAGTCAGCCATATCCTCCTCTGGACAGAGATGAATCACCACGAGGAGCTTCTGTGCTTTAATTGCTCAGAGACAACCCTCCCTGATAACTCATGTCTCACAAAGTCATTTTATGTAATGAATCAATCTTAGTATAGAACAACCAAAGGCTGAGAGTTATGTGGAATAACCTAGTGAATATGATGACTGTGATCAATCAAAACATCTCTTTAAAATCCACAAGCATATATTGCAGTAAGGAATGTGTCATTTCCAGACATAATTACCAAGTTTATTTGATGTTTATGAAGAGGGAAGGCAGTCAATAGATTACTTTTGTGGAAGATCCAACCACTACTCAGTTTGAGCTTTTTTCAGCATTTTAAACACCCTGGAACCTCATTGTGTCAATAATATTATATATCCAAACAAGGTCCCAAAACCTTAGGATAAAAAAATCACCAAATCATCACAGATCCTCTACTTTACCTAAGAAATACGTTTTATCCAGTATAGTTATTTTCTTTTTATGCAAAATCCACACTTAGTGTTTGTTGCCAAAAGCTTTATTTCTGTCTCTGACCATTGAACTCAGTTCGAGTAGCATCTAGCAAACACTTTCTTTGGCAAATCTCTAATCACTGTCCTTGGAGATGTGTGTGTGGGTGAAATCCATGTGTTGTTTTAATAGCAAAATAGACATTTTTTTCAGTAAGTAGTTATTTATATAACTTACTTATGAAGGTCTGCACACGTTTGTCACATTTTATTAGCGTATTCAAACATTTGCTCACATTGATGGATAACTAAAGACGTTTGGTCATTTTGTCACATCATATTTACACCCCACTGACACAGGAAATAATGGACAACTGCTTATTTGTAGTGGGATGTTTACAGATTTTAATTTTGAGGTGAAGAATGTTATTGCTATATGTCATGAGCATATACATTTACAAACCTGCATTTTGCAGACCCTCATATCCAGAGCAACATTTAGCATTAGAAGTTTTGCCAAAAGACGCTTATTGGTTTGGTGTAGTGGGTCAGACCACAGTCTGCAGCATAGAGGGCAGAAGTATAATGCTGTAACAATGTGCCCTCCTGTACAAATGGGAGTGGCGTTATTAAGGGATTCTGGACCTGGTTACACCACAATCTGAGTAGAGAATGTTTTTTAGAGCTTTTTACTCTGCCGTCTTTAAGCCATTTGCGTTACAGACAGGAGCGCAAGAGGAGAGCTAATTACAGAGCTCAGTGAAAGAGCCAGTTCATCTCTCATGTTGCTATGCTATGCACTAACCTTGCTCTCCCTGTGTGCCCCACAAGCCCATTCATTAAGCCCCAGTCTCTAATTCATTAGGAGGGTAAGCCTCTCCTGCAGCTTTCTGCTGGAGGTGTCTAACAAGACGAGTTCTTATCATTAGCATTCCACAATCCTGTCAGCCTAAAAGAGTGAAAGAATTAAAAGAATAAACTGTCAGAGAACCAGTCAGGCAGAACTGCCCTAGACAGATAAATACAAATAGACATAAACATACATTCATACACATTCTGTATTGAATAAATTGCACCTTGTTGTTCTTCAAGAGTTATGCCATAAATTACATTTTCAACGGCCTAGCTTTGATTAGAAACTCTGAATAGAAGTAAACTGATACATATTTTTAAACTAGAAACTCTATGTTATATAATGAACTTAAACTTTAACATATTCACCAAGAATGGATACATTATAATGGCTGTGAAGAGTAAGAATCAAGAGAACATTACTGTACCCAGTTACGTGAAAGTGGTTTTTTTTAACCGTTATTAAAGCACTCTTAAATAATACAGTGGTCTAAATCTATAGATGTGTTTATGTTAGATGGTTTTTCTTTTCATGCCCAGCTCATTGCAAGCCTGGAGGAATATTATTTGAGTTTATTGATTTAGTCTCATCACAGAGGCTTTCCCTGTTCAAGAACATGAAGTAATTCAGGACCACGGACAGCATTTCAGGTTCACGATCTCAAGGCACTCTCCAGACAAGCCATATTTTATTTTATTAACAATGTAGCATCAGAAACAAATAAAATATTAAAAGTGAGACATAATAATATTAAATAAAAAAGAAACATTTTTTAAATATTGGGACAGGGCAACAAAAGGCTGTGCCATTTACAGATGCAGGTTAAAACTCCTGCAGTGAAGAATCCATATGAGCAAGTGTGTAGAATTATGTGTCCCTACCAATATCAACCTTTTAGACACATATCACCAATGTGACTGGTGGGGACACAATTTGTGTTTGGGAGATGGGCCCCTTAAACACAAATTGCAAATGTGATTGTTGGGGACATAATGCGTATTTGGGAGGTGGTCCTCTTAAAAACACATATTGCCAATGTGATTGGTGGGAACATGACATGCATGTCAGTTTAAGAAAAATTGCTTGCTAAAAGCAGAGTAATGATAAAAGTTGTTGCGATAGTTTTGCACTAGCGCGCGCGGTTGACTGAGCATGTGTTGTGACCCTTGTTACAACAGATGACGCTGGATTGGTTGTGCTGTATGTCAATCAACTGCCAATTGCCACAGTGGGGATGGATGATTGGCTCCATCTGTACTGCAGTGTTTTCTGTGGCTCATGGATCACTCGTTTTTACACTGTGTGGTCTCACGTGTGCGGTAGTTTATGTTGAATGGCAGGGTTCCGATCGACTAGTGATGCCTACGCGATCGACCGGTAGCTTGCGATTGACGTATTGAGCACCTCTGCTCTAGACTAACTAAAAGTCAGGGAGGCACTTAAACTCAGATACCTGCAGTCTATAGTAGTAATGACTTTATAGCCTTATTTAACAATAAAACTGAAACCAGTATAGATAAATTCAGACATCATCTTTAACTCCACTACCACCTTTAACCCCATCACCACCTTCAACCATATCAAGCCCAGTGTTCATTTTACTTGAATCAGACATTAAAGGGAGCATAGATATAGCAGAGAGGCTGGTATTTTTTTACCCTGTCCAGCAGACACATCTTATTAAAATAATTCTTTCAGCAAATTCCATCAGTTGTTCACTCCATCCCTACAAGTTTACTCAAATAAATTTTTAAGTCTTGACCCATGCAACCTGGCGAATTATAGACCAATCTCCAATCTACCATTTATATCCAATATTCTAGAAAACTGTTTCTCATCAGTTATGCTCATATCTCCACAAAAATCACCATTAATTAAAAATTCCAATCTGGATATCGGCCATATCACAGAACTGAAAAGGTAAAGATATTAAATGACCTTCTCCTGTCCACCAACAAAGGCAATATATCATTACTGGTCCTGCTTGACCGCTGTATTTGATACGATAGACCACTCTTTTATTAAATAGATTAGATCCATGGTTGGGATTTAATTTGGTGGACTCATACACATTAAAATTAACCAGTGTGAGACAGGCCTTTAGGTACTTAGAAGGTACCCTGGGTTCCTTTGGTACAGACTTTGCAGTCTTAGATGGTAGACCACTTCTGAGTAGTTTAATGTATTCATCTATTCAGTCTACCATTGTCAGTTCATATTTAATCATTACAAATGTTTCAGGCCAGGCTATTTTTAAATGAGACAGATACAGATCTATAGAGAGATCATGTTCATATGTCTGCCCCTAACACACAATTACAAAACTTTAGGATACAGAGAAGTTTGTAAATGATCAAGCAAAAATGAATTAAGATTGCTTTTCTGGTGCATAAAACTATGCAATTGTTATTCCTCAAGTAGTAAATTAAATGTAAACTAGTGCTCCTTTAGGAGGGCAATTCATTTAGTCTACCTCATTTTGCAAGTGAACATTACCTTAGTGAGGTATTTACATTGACAAAGTTCAAGTGTACAGTACATGAAATATCTAGCATATCTAAGTGAGTAGATTTTCTTTCTCCCAAATTCCCTTCAACCATCTTCACTGACAATTTGAACCAAACAGATTGTCACAGTAGCCATATGATAAGCCCCAGGCTGCAAATAACACACTGAAACAAAAGTGACACAAACATACTCCATTGCTCTGTAAACATCTCTGGTTTATTTTCGTTCCACCTGGGAAACTTTGTAAATGTACCTGTGAAGATAGAGAACATGGCTGGGTCTGGCAATATGATAATAAAAATGACCTTTACTAAAAAGCCATTTAGATGGCCCTCAGACTAATTGCATTCAGGTTGATTGAAAGTGGCAGAGGTTTGTGTCAAGGGGAAGCGTCCAACAATACAAAATGGAGCTGCTTATGCCGTCAGAGCACAGCTCCCTCTGGTTCACCAGAGGACACATTTACACATTTACTCACTATATCAACAAAGAAATATTCTTCAGTCTGATAGAGCTGCAACACCATCACAAATCTCTCTGCATAGGATTGATTGAAAGATTTTATTGTTTGTTTTCAAGGCCCTTTATGGGTTGGCCCCACTTTAGTATATTAAGGATTTTTTAAAAACTGTCACCGTTTCCCCTGTCATGTTTGTCATGTGGTCATGTGTTTCACCAGTCATGTGGGTTGTGTTCTCTCCACTCCCTCTCCAAGTGTCTCCGTTTAAGGTAATGTATAAGTACCCCTGTGTTTCAGCCCTTGTTGTTGCCTGTTGTTCATGTTTGGTTGTGTATGTTATTCCATGTTATCTCATGTAATTTCGTGTTGAATCTCTAAGTGTTATCCTGTGTGTGTGTGTATATAAGCCTTTTTTGTTCACTACCACACTGCCTGCATTTAACTCCTACCCACAACAATCCTTACATTCACTCTAGGTCTCTAAGGTAATCTGACCAGTCCCTCCTACTGGTCAGAAGATTGCGACTTATAGGCAGGAATGTGGAATGACTGCTAGCATGTCTGTTTGTAAATCATAGCTAACATGCATTAATATTTCTTAGCTTTTAACCAGTAATAACAATATTTACTGTGTTGTCTGTAGCATTTTCTATTTTATTTTCTGTTTTATAATTGTTATTAACTTTTTAATCAGAGTATAGCATCAAGGCAATAACACTTGAGGAATATTGATCTGGTCAGTCAAGTAGCAGAGCTTGTTGTTAATCAATTTCAGCTACTTTTGGTGTTAATAAAATTAATAGCTAGTGCAACCGAGGAGCAACAATGAGACAACCCCTCAAAACGAAATGGCTTTACAGGTGGAGGCAACTGATAATTTGCTCTTTTTATCTTTTCAGACTGTTTTTGTGCTAGTTTTGCATTAGGCTACAGTTAGTGTCACTGCAGGTAGCAAGAGGCGACACCTGAACCCTACAGAGGCTGCAGGTGGTCCAACTCCAGGGTGGCACATTAATACTGTAGTGACTGTGGGGAATGGGGTTTGCCCTCATTGGCTGCCTCTGCGGTAGTGGGCACGCAGAGCATCATGGGGCGGGTTGTGTTTGTGTTGGGGTTCGTGATGGTGTGGGTTAAAGGCTGTGTTTATTGGGGAAGAGTGTTCTGGGGAATGGGTGTTTTTTTGTGGATGTTATGCTGCTGTGTTTGCGAGCTCGTCTGCTCAGTGTGTCCGTGCCCACCATGGACGAGAAGAGAGGCCATTCTGATATGGTGGCGCGGGCGCGCTGAGCAGACTAAGCTCAATCAGGGGTTGTGTTGCGCTCCTCCGAAGTAAGAGGGCGCGCGGGTTCCTTTAAGCCTTGTTAAAGGCTGGTAAAAATAAAGGATCTTGGACGCTGTCCAATTTGCATCCAACCCTTGTGTTGAGCCTTTATTCACAGTGGCTTGGGTTTCCCTTCAAGTCGCTACAATACTTTAGGTGAGCTGGACATGGCCAGATTGGTGGTTTGTCAGCAATGGTCTTGGGAGGCATATCCATGGTGGGAGGCATAGACCTCTACAGGCTAGGAGAGTGCACCCTGACTGATTAAATCCTTGGACTCATTTTCAGACTCAGTTACTCCGTTGTTTTGAGTCATTGTCCTGTTGCATTACCCAGCTTCTTATAGACTTTCAGGTAATCTCACATTACCCTAAAAATTTGTTTCATACTTGGTAATTCATCTTCGTCAAGCCCTGTTGCAGCAAACGGGGCCAAATCAGGATGTTTCCTCCACCATAATTTACAGTTGGGATGACATTTTCATGATGATGTGCAGTGCCCTTTCTACTCCAGGTATAGTGCTGAATGTTCTTCCCAAATAGTTCAATCTTAGTTTCATCAGTCCACAATTTTTTTTTTTTTGCAGGAATGTTCTTTTTAGTAAGCAGCATTTTCCTTTGTGGTGTCCTGTTATAGACAGCTTGGATGTTCCTTTACCTCATTTATGAATATTCGTTGTGCTCTTGAGTTTATTTTGACTGGGTGCCCACTTCTTGGTAAAAAAACCATAGTCCCAGTGTTGCTATTTGTAGATCATTTGTCTGTAGACTGGTGAATTTCCAAAGTCTTTGAAATCACTTTTGAACCCTTGTCCAGCTTTAAGTAAATCAACAATTCTCGATCGTAGATTCCTTGAAAGAGCTTGCTGTTAAAGGCAAAGCCACATAAATGTATTCTTCTTGTGTGGAGCAAACTCAAAACGTTTGAGTGATTATTATCAGTCAAAGTAGCTCTGGTCCACACCTTCAAACCCATTTTCTTAACAAACCTCTAGGTATGCTAACATTTTTTGAGGTCATTATTGCAAGGTTTCATATACTTTTTCCACCAGCAATATGAGTTGTTTATGGTTGTTCTCACTAAAGACAAATTATTTTTTGTGTTATTATTTTGGGCACATTATGTTTGTCAAAACCCTTTACTTTATACACATTATATGACAAATTAATGCAGAATACTATGAAATTCCAAAAGGTTCACATACTTTTCTTGACACTGTATATATATCAACTTTGTTTTTGAAGTATGCTTTATAAATACATTTGGAGTTTGAGTTGAAGAGCATAGTAGCTGCAAAATAGTCTGGAGTCTATTGTCGCCACTCAGCAAACCTCAGCTGTACATTTAAAGCTGCTGTTTACAGTTCACTAAAAGTGTGTTTTTTATTTGTCCACATAAATATATATCATATGGCAAGGTTTATGGCATAATTTCATGTTTGCAGCAAGAGATGGGTGGCTTTAAATAACTACCACTAGATTTGTATGGCCTGCAGTTCCTCCAACTAGCCACCACAAGCTATGTGCTGCAAAAATGTGCAATAAAATAATAAAACAAAGTACAGAGCAAACAACATTTTTACTCCAATATGCTTCCTGAACCTGCCATCGTAAGTGATAAAAATCCTCTTTTTACTCATCCTTCCTATTTGAAATTATTTTGAAATCATTGTAAATTTTTACTGAGAAAGGCTCAGTGAATGCATGGATCAAATGAAAATGAAAATGTATAATAATTAATAATTAGTGGGCTTATAAAACAAGCAGTTGTTCAGTGTCAGTGATATACTGCCTGCCCTTAGTGTTATGAGTAGTGTCAACAGTGCTCACTATCTGTTTAATCTGAGCAGATGTCAAAGCAAAACAAATAAAAATTATGCTTCTTATTAGCATGAATGTCCCCAGATATCAGTGCATTAGGAATCAGTCCAGATAGCTCAGTGTGTTTCATAATCCTCACAAGTATCCAAGTCTCAGAGATGTTACAATCCTAATAAGGACTGGGTCCTTTAAGAATGGTTGCCTCATGTATAACTCTGTTATGAACACTGGAATTAACGTCTGAATTTAATCCAGAGCAAATGCACAATCTACTCTAAATGGATAATCCACAGCTAATCAGTTTGAACTCTGCCTCATGAACAGTCTGTGTTCTGGCCTCAATGTTGGGTGTGACTGAAAATGCCTCCTGTGGCTCAGATAGAAGAATAATCCAGAAAGATTAGAGATAGTCACGTGAACTCTTTGTGTTTTAATAAAGCTGCAGTGATGTCTCTTCTTGGAAAAAAAACATTATTAAACAGTGATAAGTAATGACAAACATAGCTTTTCACATAACCTTTAAAGCTTTATATGCTCCCACAGTTGCACAACACTCTTTCTAACTGCATTTGGTTTTTAAAATGATTGACATAATGGGAAATTACATATTCCAGACTAGCTCTTGGCACTTTTATTTCATACCCCTTAATCATGGAATCACGGCACTGAAAGCATAGTAATATCACAGTGAGGCTCTGGTTAAGCCCTGCACCCCTTCAGCTCCATTCACACACAGTCTATTTTATCATCTACACTGATGATTCATCCTCTGCCTCTCTCTCTCTCTCTCTCTCTCTCTCTCTCTCTCTCTCTCTCTCTCTCTCTCTCTCTCTCTCTCTCTCT
>JBBIGC010000033.1:2588199-2599178 GCA_037576955.1 Lepidarchus adonis
TGTGTGTGTGTGTGTGTGTGTGTGTGTGTGTGTGTGTGTGTGTGTGTGTGTGTGTGTGTGTGTGTGCGTGTGTATCTGTGTGTGTGTGTATTGCAGTGCCTCAGCTGTGCTCCTGTACCTCTGCTCTACTCCTCCTGTCTCGCCTCATCCCGAGCTGTAAAGTAAAGTTATGTAACTGCATCATGCACTGGTTGGTAAGGCTGACAGGGGGCTGCAGATACTGATCTTCTTCAGGAAAAAAAGTGAACGCTCTTCATTGCACTGAAACCTGGCTCTTGGCAGAAATGCCTATGTTCTCTATTATTGCTTTAATGCACGCAATTCCTCACCAGGGATACACCCCTCCTTAATTGATTCTTACAGTCTACGTCCTTCAAAACTTTGAGTGTGTTATTATCACTTTCACTTTACTGCAAATAACTGCAAGTGTTTAATTAACATAAACAGCTAGTAATATAAAAACATATTTTTAAACACTCGATTTCAGCATTTTCATCTTCCTTTGTATGAAGAGTAGGCTTTGTGACAGTGGAGTATGTAGTGTTTTTCACAGTATTAAAAGTGGTTTAAACACTATAAAACAGTTCAGAAAAACAACAAAACAACTATTTTATGCTTTAAAAACATAAATATAAAACACTCTTTACTGAAACATAGGTTAAATATATTTAGATTACTGCAAACATGACAAACATATTATTCATTATTTTCATTCACTAAAATCTTTTTAAAAGCTCTAAAAAAAAAAAAGCATTCCCCTGTGAAACGTTATTTAAGGAAGCAAAAACAATTCCTTTATTGCATCCTTCCTAAGAGTGCTTATTGGCACCTTATATGCTTATATGCCCTCTAGGCCTGGTTTAAACAGACTGGATATTAGCTGGAGGAGGCTGTAGTCAGCAGCTTGTGAGGGCAGCATGTGGCAAGCTGTTGCAGAGGTCCATCAAATCCCGGCTTCTAGCTAAATTCAAAGTGACGCTGGTGAAATTAAGAAAATCGACTTCCAGGTAAGGCAGAGAGCCTTGTCTAAAGCCCTTACTTGAAGTCTGCCAGTACTGGCTACACTTACACATGTACACAAACAAAACGTATGGCACCAAAGAAACTGCATAATCATGCCCACATACATGAAAATACAACCTGCCAAAGTTAAGTCAGTGCAAAAATATCCTCAAGAATGGGCGTTTTTAAAGCTTGTGTCTGAAAAGTACAGATCTAAAGTCTGTCGCTGTAGTTGTCCTAGTGAGATATGCTGTAAAAGCAAGACCGACAAAAATTTTGTTGTGTTTTTGTGAGTGGCCTTTCCTTTGCCAGGACATTTTGCTAAATATATCGACAGCACGCAGCCCAGGAGTCAGCGCTGGAGTGGCGACGCTGATGGATTTATGCAAATGTCAGGACTGGCTTTGTGCTGCTGCTGGAGTTGGTGGAAAATGTGTCTCCGGGGAGGGGGCAGGATGCAGAATTTGGTTGTTTCATCTTCAAAGGTTCTCCTGAAAAGAATCATGTGATGGTTTTATTTGTTTCTGTGGTGGAGAGAGAGTACAGTTGAACTTAATCTTGCTTAAGTCAACCTTATGAGTAAGCCATTTCCCTTTTAAGAATTCAGTGCTTTCAGATCAAAATAACTGGTTGTGGCATACTGACAACACAGACAAACGCTCAACTTACTATGGCCAGTAAATCAATGTCCTGAGGAACTACACACGCACACACACTCACCCCCACTCACCTATTACCACTTCCTTTCGGAGTCCGTTGGGTGCATTAAAGCCCTATGACCCCACCACCACATCCTCACTCAGGCTACCTCTAAAGGAAAAAGGTGAAAGAGACGTTTACAGTGCTAGAGATCACCCTACCACAGGCTATCACTCTGCACATTCCCAGTGGAGTCAGGGCTGGCAGGCAGATCCATTACACACACAGGGGTCAACACTCTGCCACACAAGATAAGACACAAGAGCTAAAGCAGGATTTAAAAAAAAGCTGAAGCTCCTTCTGCTTAAACATGTAGTAGATACTACAAGTACACTGGAAGCTGTTATCAAAGCTGCTGCCTGATAACTTGAAGTTCCTGTGTTAGTCTGAAACTGTCCCTCCCACACTAGTACAGAATTAATATCTTCATTATTTCATTTGGAAAAAGAGGAAAGCTTTTGCTTATTGTATCTATTATTTATTGGTTAAGTAATATTACCATTCATTGGAGATATAAAATATAGTATAGTATCATAAACAGTGCAGATAAAACCAAAGGTAAGATTTACAAACACATTAAAAACAAGATGTCTCCTATGCAGAATATTAAGTTTAATTGTTGATTCTCCATTATATAATACAATCTACAAATACATTTAATCAATTATTGTGTCCATGTACATAAAGGTTGGCTTAATTATGAGAATTTTATGAGAATGTCTTATATTGGCACTTACATTTTTATAAAATGACCAAAAGAATACAAAATTAAAGCTACTTTATCTCCAGAGAGAGAAACCCGCACTTTAATCAACCCTTTTTCCCTTTTATAAAAATATCAGTATATTCTTTCCAATCACAATGGAACTGAAGGCATAAATACAGGCCCATAAATGTAGTTATAGCTGATTTAACAAGTTATAGATTTGTGGATGTCTTACAGAGAAGCAAAGTCCAGTCACAGTGTAGAAAGATACTGAGAGCAACATTGCCACCTCGTGATAAAAATACACATTACACATTCTCCACATTTTTTTTAGACTCATTGCAGAGCTGACTTTATTTAAGAGGGGCTATTAAACTGTAACAGAATAAAGTGCAATTAAAGTATTCACATTATTTAAGTCTAGAAATATGTTTAAAGATAAAAGCAATTCAGCCTCTCCTGGATGGCCTGGGTGAAACCTGCACTGCAGCCTTTAGGGCCATTTTGCTTACCAAGCTGATTTTGAGTTAGAAATCGTTCTAAGTGGTGCTGAGCAAAAAAAAAAAAGATTTGTATTTATGTTGTTTCTGGTGCATAAAATTAATAATAATTCTGTCTACACACTTATATAAATGGGTGATCATGTATACTAACGAAGAATTATAAAAAATTAAGAACACTGAAACCTCTCAAACTGATGTAGTTTGTAGACATATTGTCCAGCTCTTGTGCAGATACCAGCTGTTTTTTTTCCCTCTGGCCATACAGTACATTCTATACAGTATATTCAGTGAGTTCAAAATGGTGGTGGTGTGTGTGTGCGTGCATGCGTGCGTGCGTGCGTGCGTGCGTGCGTGCGTGCGTGCGTGCGTGCGTGCGTGTGTGTGCGTGTGTGTGTGGTTGTTAAAGTGGCCTTCACTAATATCCATGCTGAACAATTTCAGGTGACGATTCTTCTCCATGCTTGGAGAAGAGGTTGTAGCTTGCGTGAGAGAGGAAGAATGAATGTCAAAATGCTTTTTGGAAAATGCTTTTTCTTTTCTGCACATGAGGCCCAGAAAAATTATAATGCCACTGCTAGGCCTATCATTTTCCATTTTGCATAGAACCACAACAATATTCTTTTAATATATGCCAAGACTAGACATGTCTCAGACAGCCCTTTTCTCTGCTTAACTCTGATCAGCTTTAACTGTACTGAATCTGATCCCATCCCACTGACCTACATTCAATTAAATCTGTGAGGGTGCAGCTCCTGGTATGTGTGAAAACCCCTCAGGCTTATGGAGGGGTAATTAATAAGAGTGCATGAGATTAGCATGAGTTCACTCCATTTCTTACTGAGCAATGACACTTCGCACTGGTAAACTGTTCATAAAAGAACAATACTGAAATGCTGTCAGCTTAATTATATAATGACTGGGTTTCTAAATGACAGAATTATGAAATGCCTGTAAACTGCATGGCGAGGAGTACAATACTAAAATAAACATATAGTTAGGAAATTTTAATTGATCTACAATTATTGTTTCGAGAGAAACTCTTTGTGGGGCATTTGCAAGATATCAGCAGAGCACTTGGACAACTAGTAGTCATACACAGATGCAGATACATTACAATGAACAAAAATCTGCCATCTAATCACTATATAAGTTTCTTAACAAACAATAAGAAATTCAATAACCCAAGGCGATTAGATTACATATCATTCTAAAGCATTGAATATGTTTTAAGGTGTCCCATAAAGAACACCTGTTCAACTGAATGCAAGCTTTAAAGAGTCTTTTGCAGTGTTAATACAGCGCCCTCTAGTGGGGAACTGCTTCAAGATATTTTCATTTCCTCAAATGACCTGAGACTAAGAGGACAACGTATTTGCTTGATCAGTAATCATACATAATCAAATAAAAATGAAAAAATATCAGTAAATATTTCTACTATTAAACTTCTTTACTACAATGCTGTAATGCAAGTCCTGAGTAAAACTGGACTCCAAAATCTTTTGGTTTTTAATACACAAAACACAGAATATATTTGTTAAAAAGTGAGCAGGAGTGTTTATTCTGTTATCATAAAGCTACATTTCACCATTAACCTTTCATGACTTACATGTATAAAAGGCTGCTCTAACATTTGACTCGCTGAGATGAAATGATATCAAAACCTCTAGTTAGTAAACGTGTTGACAATTGTCACTTTATAAATATGTGTGTAGGTTTATGTCAGTTGCCAAAAGATTTTGCAAAGCACTGCTCTTCAGTAAAGTGCTGCCATGTCAGAACAGTCTACATCCATCTGTGATCAAAGTTCTTGTTATGAATATGGATCAGATAAGCTGATGACCACACTCTCCCCAAGCTGGAGACTTTTAATGACATAGTAAGCTGAATAGATTGGTTCGATTAACTCAGGTGACCATCTGCTGCGCTTTCTGAGCTGCCCAAGCAAAAGCAGAGCACTGAGTCTGTCTGTGCCTTTAACCTGAGCTGAGACATGAGTTTAGGAAAAGTATGTCATGTCATCCTGCTACACTCCTGATGAGAGAGAGGGAGACAGCAGAGCAGCTTGATGGAAGGCTCTTGTTTCTCCTCGAGTGTCAAAGTCGAATGACTCCTGCACTAGTTTTTCACTTCCTCCCACGTCTGTTACCCTGCTCTTCGCAACACTCCTGTCATGCATTAACAGGCGAGGAACAAGGGAGCAAGTTTACGTCATGTCATCTTTGAATAAACAGCGCTGTGACTCTATCTATCAGCCCTCGGTGTCTCTCTCTCTCTTTCCCTCTCTCTCCCTTTCCCTAAACCTCTTTCCTCCATCTCTAACCATCTCTCTCTCTCATTCTCTCTCTCTCTCTTTCTTTCTCTCTCTCTCACTCCTGCTTGCTCACTCATCTTGCTCACTCTAGGCCCCATGCTGTTCGCAGCTTTAAAACGTTGCGTGTTCAAATAGACTAAGCTCCAAAAGCTCTGCACACGGAGTGGAAACAGGGAACAAAGCACAACCTCCACCTTCCTTTCTAACCTGTCAAGTGTAAACCCAGGCTCTTATCACTACCCGAGAAGGGCATCGGATTTAAATAATATCTTTGTCTCCACATTAAACTTTTCTTTAAAAAAAAAAAGATGTGCACACTTGGAGATTATACATAACACATAGTGAGGCAGCGTCAACTTCTAATGACAAATGCAACTGTTGTTTTCTTTCAAAAAAGTCAGAAGATGTGTTTATATGAACATGCATATGCTTGGCACACACCCTCACGCTCTTAATGGTGCAGGATGAAAAGTCACACCAGTTACCTGTATCTAATCTGTAAGGAAAAGTCGTGTCTTTTTCAGAAACTTTACCCCCTGCTGAACCGTTCTGTTTAACAGTGATCTGTTATGAAGCTGTTATTTCTAAAACATTTGTACTGCAGAGTTCAGTTTGTCAACAAGCATCACTTAAACATCACACAAAAATATCTTTAAATGTACTAATGCATTCTCACAGATCTGCAAGAACAAAACCGGACTGAAAATCTAGCTGCAGGTAAATGATAGTTACTGATTATCTGATCATTATGACAAGAAATGACAGGCACAAAAAAATAAAATAGAATAAATGCAGCTAACGAGTTTGAGCAATTCCTATCAGGAATATATTTTAATATATCTTTTGAAGTGATTTATTTATTAAAACATGCCCTAATAGGAATTGCTCAAACTCGTATGCTGCATTAAAAAGAAATATTATATCACCACAGTGTAGTATTGTAGAATGAATTCACTATTTATAAGAAGGTTGTGAGTCAATTACTGCAGAATTTGAAGTATTTTCCTAAAACAAACTTTCTGGCAAAATTGTAATTGCACACTCCACGCTACTAATGACTGAGTAATGTTGCTGAAAGTAGTCAGAAAATAGTTACTGCAGTAACTGCAGCTTGATATGCCATTATTCTGACTGGCCAGAAGAGGGCGCAGCTGGCCAGTAAGAGACAACAGTAAGTGGGGGGCTAATGCTGAGACATTGAGGCACTACACTTGTCACCTCTAAACACACACCAAGTCCACATGCTTTACACACTGGTGTGTCTAAGGAACAAGGGACAAAAGTTTAGACTTGCCCCCAAAAGCTTCCATGTGGTACTATCACACTTTGACCCCTCACATTGTCTGAAGAACTTGGAACATCTGTGTGCTGTTCCTGAAGCACAGCAACTCGGTCAGTATGCTCAACATGACTACACATGATTCACAACTTTTCTCAAGGTAGCAATCAGTGAACCCTTTTCCATTTACCCTGAAAAGAACTATGATGTGCATGTAAGTTTAACCTTTTAAATTGCAAGAACCTTTAGCAATTCAACTCAGCTAAATTCAATTCAACTCACTAATTCACTAATTCACTAATTATTCTTATTCTTACAGCATTATAGATCCATTAAATATAAATATAATGTATAGTGGTTTATAGGTTAATAGATTAATAACTGAATAATAGGCCATCATGCTAAGGGCATAACAGGTTAACAGAAATAAGAAAATGTCTCATCCTGTTCAATCAGAGATATCATTTAGATTAGATAAGAAACCTACTTTATAGATACACAGAAAATGTTTAATAGAACTTTGTCATAGACAGATATTGTTACAGATATTTTAATTCACCTATTAATTCACAAAATAAGCCAAAGATTTAAAATGAAAGTGCATTACAATATTGCAAAAGATTTGTAGGATATTTGTAGTTATTCCAACTAGTAAGTAACTAGGTATTAAGTTGCACATTCCTACTTAAATCACTGGACTACATAGAACAGAGGTATAATAGCATACAGTGGTGGTTAAAGGTTTGTAATAATTTATCATATTTTTTGTATTTATGCATAAATATGACCTAAAACATAATCCGATTTTTACAAAAATTCTTAAAAATATAGTAAACACAACCCAGTTAGACAAATGCGACAAAAATATGATATTTTGCGTTTTATCTACTGTGGAAAATGATGTAATATTTTTTTTTCTGATTCTGATTCTGATATCTGAGTGGCAAAAAAATGTGGACCTCTGTAATAAAGATTTGATTTAAATGTGAAATTAGAATCATGTTTTCAATCTGCAATCAGATATGAGTAGACCTCTGTAATAACACCCTCTGGTATTATTATTTTTAAGGTCTTCACCAGTCTTTAAAATATGTTTGTGTAAATAGATCATGGTATGAATAAAGTAAGAATCTCAGAAAAATAGTTATTTAAACTCATTAGGTTGGAAAAGATTACAAAATCCTCTCCAGTTTGGACTATAGCAATCCACACTCAGATAGATGGGAAATAATGAAAATTCATGATCTTGGTGACTCTGTACAGGAGTGCTTGACCAACAAAGATCACTCCAAAAGCAAAGCATGTAACAGTGTGCAAGGTCTAAGTTAACCAAAGTTTTGGAAAAAAAATGGGGACAAATGACACCAAACTAGAATGTTCATGTGAAAAGTGCAAAATTTAGAAAAAGAAAATCGCTGCATTCTAGAACATGAATATTATACTATACTATGTGTGAAACATAGTGGTGATAGTATCATGTTATGAGACTCATTTGTTCCATCTGGGCCAGGTCAACCCACAAAGATTGATTAAATAATTAATTAAAAATTTAACATGGAAATATAAAGGAATATATTAAGACATCTGCCTGTGAAGTGAATCTCAACAGAAAATGGCACATGTAGCAATAATACAATGCTAAGGAAAAAAGTGATTTTTCAAAAATAGTTTAAGAAAAATAAAGACTTTGATTCTGACATAAATCCAATATAAATTTTGACAAAGAACCTGAAGCAGTTAATTTAATTGCCCAGTGTTGACCAGATGAGGATGGGTTCCCTTTCTGAGCCAAGGGTTCTTCTTACAGTGTAGGGAGCTTTTCCCTGCCTGTTGCCCTCAGCTTGTTCAATCGGGGCTCGGACCCAGATTCTGTAAAGCTACATCTGTGGCACAAAAACACTGTACAAATAAAATTTACTTAACTTGACTTAATGTCAGGACACCCGACAGAATTCTAGAGTTGATGTGAACTTACTGGAAATGTTTAGCTGCAGTTACTACTGCCCAAGAGGGTCACACCATAAACTGAAAGCAAAAGTTCAGTTTCTTTTGCATCTCACAAATATGCTAAATCATTTCAAATCATTGATCATGGATATTATTACTTAATAAATAAGTGTAAGTGTATTATTTATTGTATCATCTGTTTACTTGGGCTCTCTATTCACTTTTAGCTATTATGTGTAAATCTGATTATATTTTTGATCATATTTATGCAGATATAGAAATAACTAAACAAACCTTTAGGCATCACTGTGTATAACTTCCAATAGAAATTGTTCACGCTGTCAAATATCCAATTTCATATCTGTATCTGTATAAATATTTCTCATTTCTGGTTAACTTGCATTCTTATTCATGAGTAAGTGCAGCGCTGTCCTACGCTCATGATGAGTATTTTAGGTTTAATCACATGCAGTTTTCCAAATGGCTCAATTTAACACTTATGTGCAGCTTAAGTGACATTTAGCTTTCTTTTTTGAACGCATTCCTGCTAAAAGAAATTATAAGATATGGACTGTTTTGATCCTGTAAACCTTATAGTCTGTTTTTTCCTGGTAAGAGCACCAGATCAAAGAGAAAGAAAGCCCACCATCTTACTGCAAAATCAGAAAATACAAACGGTCACAGAAAACACATAAAAATCACACAAATTATTGAAAAATCACATATACACAAGTCAAGCAATGATTGAAGCATGTTCCAATTTTCATAAAATCGCAAAGCACAAATTGAAATACTATATTGAGTCACCACTGATAACAGAATATGAAGTGAATGAGTCATAAGCATGCAATGGCTTGTGTCCCCATCTTTTGGCACTCATTATGCAAGCAAAATCCACAGATATCAAACAACTCAAATTTGCATCTCACAGCAGGACAATGTGCATTGAGCATATAGGCCAATCTTTAATTTGTTACTTATTTCATGTTATCCCACTAACCTCAAATTAATATAATGTGCATTAAAACATATTTTCTCCCTCTATAACTCTTGAGCAGTGTAATGAGAATAGCTCAAAAAGAGGTACATGGATTAACTCAAAAACAGCAGTGGCCACAACTGAAAACCAAAATGGAATTCTTCAGCAAAGCAAACAGGCAGTACTTCACTTTACAGCATCCTTACAAAGAACTCTCACTGGGAAACTCTTAGAGATATTAAACAGCTTAGAGCATGTGTTCTTATGAGCATACTGGGCTCTATGGCAGATGCAGACATTAAAGTTTGTTTGGATGACTTATAGTGCACATAGCAGTAGGGGCATAATGAAGATGAGATTACACAGATGGATTCTGTGAGAGTTTACTATGACGCCTGAGTGAGGGGCTCTCCACAGGCTGTGTTGATACTTCACTCAGATTTATTGCACACTCTCGAAGGGATGGCATGGAAACATCTTCGCTCCTCTTTTTTTAGCTCTAAACTTTAAGTCGGCTTATTTTCAGTTTTTGTCTTAAAAAGCAAGAGTGTTGAGATACTATTTCACCTCAACAGCAGCAGTGGAGGTATAATAATAGAGGAGCTATATTTAGCAATATTTGAATTGAACAAAGAGTGTAGAAACTGTTGGGGTTGTGCTATCTATGAAGACTGCCTATTAAAAATGCTTGTCTTTCTTTCAAATTACAATGGGATTTATTTACCAATACCTTAATACGTTTTTGTTTTTGTTTTGTTTTTCTTAAAGTTGTTCTTTGGACACTTCCTGAAGAAGAGAAAAAGAACAAATTCCAAAAAAGAAAACACATTAAGAAAACACATTCATGAAACCTGCATATCTAGAATTTAAGAAGAAAGTTTAAAATCCTTAAAATCCTTTATCAATATGGTCTATTATGCATTAAGTTATTGAGTGGTATTGAGTTTTGACATTATGCAACTGGTCCAAGCCCCATAGCACAGTCATGTTAATTAGCACTTCATAATAGGGCATTTGTGCTAAAAGACAATCCTCTTAGTTGAGGTCCAACCAGTTTATTTTTGCATTGGTGTGTCTGACTGCCTTCACTAATTTACAGAGCTTCTTTACTGTTCAAACATTTTGATGCTCCTCTCCCTGCAATTTACCATATAATTGACTGTTTTTGCCAATGCATTAGGCTGAGGATCACAGGCCCCAAGGTTTAATTTTTTTCTCCCTCTCACTCCCTCACTCTCTCTACTTAGATCAAATGGAGCAGGCAAACCTATGTGCAGATTTTTTTCCTTTCTTGCAAGGAAAATTGGGGCTGCATAAATATGGATTTTAATCGTCGGCCAGTATTTATCTTTCTGTGCTTCTCCCTGTTTGATGTTGCCTTGTGCAACTGGCCCAGATGCATGTAACATCTTACTCTCCACTTGTGACGGAAAGAAGAGGAGCACTGAAACAGACTGCTTCTCTCTCACACAAATATATCTTTCTCTCTCTCTCTCTCTCTCTCTCTCTCTCTCTCTCTCTCTCTCTCTCTCTCTCTCTCTCTCTCTCTCTCT
>JBBIGC010000033.1:2610440-2622814 GCA_037576955.1 Lepidarchus adonis
ACACACACACACACACACACACACACACACACACACACACACACACACACACACTCACACACACACACACACACATACAAGAAATAAATAATTATTTGTCCCTCTTAAAATTTTGTAAGATTGCCCACTGACAAAGAAATTAACAGTCTATTATTTTAATGGTAGGTTTGTATTACAGTGAGAAATAGAATATCAAAAAGAAAATCCAGAAAATTACATTATATAAAACATGTACACAGATTTGCATTAAATTGAGTTAAATAAGAATTTGATCCCCTAGCAAAATAAGACTTAGTACTTAGTACCCTTGTTGACGAGCACAGAGATGAGACCTTTCTTGTCGTTGATGACCTGGTTGCGTACATAGCAGGAGGAAATTTGATCAACTTCTCTTTGAAGATTAGATCATTAGTGTATGAAGGCTGTCACTTAGCAAATCGAAGCTTCAGCTCCCTCTACAGGTTTTCTATAGGATTAAAGTTCGGGAGACTGGTTAGGCCACTCCATGACCTTAATGCACTTCGTCTTGAGCCACTCCTTTGTTGCTTTGGCTGTGCTTTGGGTCATTGTTGTGATGGAAGACCCCTTCACAACCCATTTCAGTGTCCTGGTGGAGGGAAAGAGGTTGTAACTCAGGATTTTACCATACGTGGCCCCATCCATCTTCCTACTGATGTAGTGAAGTCGTCCTGTGCCCTTAGCAGAGAAAAACCTCCAAAGCATAATGATTTTACCTACATGCTTGACAGTGGGGCTGGTGTTCTTGGGGTCATAGTCAGCATTTGCCTTCCTCCAAACACGGAGAGTTGAGTTGAGGCCAAATACCTCTATCATCTGACTAATCTGACTCTCTGAATCATTCAGGCATTCATTTGCAAACTTCAGATGGGCCTTCACATGTGCCTTCTAGAGCAGGGGAACATTGCAGACATTGAATGATTTAAATCCTTTAGAGTGTAGTATGTTACCAATTGATTTCTTGGTGACTGTGGTCTCAGCTGCCTGGAGATCATTAGTAAGCTCCTCCCATACAGTTCTAGGCTCACCTTGTCTCACCTTTCTCATGATCTTGTGCGGAGCCCCAGACTGAGGTCGATTGATGGTCATTTTGTGTTTCTTCTATTTTTGAACAATTGCACTTTTTTGAACATTTGTCTCCTTCTCACCCAGCTTCTTGCTTACGATTTTGCATTCCAGCCTTCTACAGGGCTACAATCTTGTCCCTAACACCTAGACAGCTCTTGGGTCTTGTCCATTGTGAGGAGGTCAAGGTCTGGTTGATTGTCTGTGGACAAGTGTCTATTATACAAGTGTCTTTAATGTGGGTGACAAGTTGAAGTAATCTAACCAGTCTGTGGGAGCCATAATTCTTACTGGTTGGTAGGGGATCAAATACTTAATGAAATGCAAATCAGTTTTGATGATTATGGCTTTCGCAAAATAAAACACAAAATTCACTGTCTCTGAAAATTAGAATATCACATAAGATGCATTTTAAAATATTTTAAGCAGAAACGTCAGGGTTCTGAAAAGTATGTCGATACCTATGCACCCAATACTTGGTTGGGCCTCCTTTTGCATGAATTACTGCATCAATGCAGAATGGCATGGAAACAATCAGCCTGTGGCACTGCTGAGGTGTAATGGAAGCCCAGGTTGCTTTGATAGCAGCCTTCAGGTCATCAGCATTGTTGGGTCTGGTGTCTCTAATCTTCCTGTTGACAATACTCCTTAGATTCTCAATGGGGTTCAGGCCAGGTGAGTTTGCTGGCCAATCAAGCACAGCAACACCCTGGTACGTTTGGTACCTTTGTCAGTGTGGGCAGGTGCCAAGTTCTGCTGGAAAATGAAATGAGCATCTCCATAAAGCTTGTCAGCAGAAGGAAGCATTAAACGCTCTAAGATTTCCTGGTAGATGACTGGTTGGCTGTGAACTTCAGAAAACACAGTGGACCAACACCAGCATATGACATGGCACCCCAAATCATCACTGACCGTGCAAAGCTCACAGTGGACTTCAAGCAACTTGAATTCTTTGCCTCTCCACTCTTCCTCCAGACTCTGGGACCTTGATTTCCAAATGACATGCAAAATTTACATTCATCTGAAAAGAGGACTTTGGATCACTGAGCAACAGTCCAGTACTATTTTCTCCTTAGCTCAAGTAAGACGCTTCTGATGTTGTCTCTGGTTCAAGAGCTTGACACAAGGAATGCGACATTTCTAACCCATGTGTAGGATTCGTCTGTGCGTCATGGTTTGTGATGCGCTGACTCCAGCCTCAGTCCACCCCTAGTAAAGCTCACCTAAATTCTTGAATGGATTTTGCTTGGCAATCCTCTCAAGGCTTCAGCCTGATTAGTGCCACACCTGTTCTCAATCAGGAAATCACTTAAATAAGACCTGCATGATAAAGTGAAGTAGACCAACAGAGGCTAAAAAGCTAGACGTTGTGCCGAGATCCAAAGAAATTCAGGAACAAATGAGAACAAAAGTAATTGAGATCTGTTAATCTGGAAAAGGTTATAAAGCCATTACTAAAGCTTTGGGACACCATTTACATTACATTTACATTTATTCATTTTATTCATTCACTTTTGTCCAAAGTGACTACCAGGTACAGGAAGAATCAAGCATAAATTCAGACATGACAATACTGATGTGTGAGTTACAGGGAGTTCAACATAATCTTCTTAGTCATAAAAATAGTGCAGGTGCTACAACAGTGCACATAAGTGCTACAACATTGCTATCTATAATGTAGATAGTACAACATTACTATCTATAATCGATCACAGCAGCGAAACAAAGTGATCCACAAATGGCAAAAACATACCCAGGAGTGGTCAGCAGACTAAAATTATCCCAAGAGCGCAGCGCCGACTCATCCAAGAGGTCACAAAAGACCCCACAACAACATCCAAATAACTCCAGGCATCATTTGCCTCAGTTAAGGTCAGTGTTCATGACTCGACCATAAGAAAGAGACTTGGCAAAAATGGCCTGCATGGCACTGCCATGGTTTGTCTCAATTTTGCCAGAAAACATTTTGATGATCCCCATGACGTTTGGGAAACTACTCTGTGGTATACTGATGAGACAAAAGTTTAACTTTTTGGAAGGTGTGTGTCTGGGGCTATTTTGCTGCTTCAGGACCTGGAAGACTTGTTGTGACAAATGGTATCATGAATTCTGCTGTCTACCAAAAACTCACAAAACAAAAATTTTAGGCCATCTGTTCATGACCTTAAGCTGAAACGAACTTGGATTCTGCAGTAGAACAATGATCCAAAACACACCAGCAAGTCTGATTGGCTGAAGAAAACTAAATGACTTTGGAGACCCCTAGTCCTGACCTGAATCCTATTGAGATGCTGTGCCATGACCTTAAAAAGGCAGTGAATGCTTGAAACTCCCCAATGTGGCTGAACTACAACTATTTTTTAAAGATTAGTGGGCCAAGAGTCATTGCAAGTTATAGGAAATGCTTGATTGCAGTTGTTGCTGATACGGGTGGCCCAACCAGTTATTAGGTTTAGGGGGCGATCACTTTGTCACACAGGGCCATGTGGATTTCTTCCTTCCTTCCAACTTCTACTCACATACTGGTCCCTGGGGGAAACCCAGACACCAAACCCACAGGTTTTCTTAGTTCTAGCCCACACGAGAGCCACAGGGGTGGACTGCGTGGGCTGCATGGGTACTCTTCCACTGGCGCATGCAAATGTTGAGTCGGCCCTCCCCTTGCCGTGCACCGCTCGTACCCGTTCACGAAAAATGGCATGTCGTCATGGAAGCCTGGCAAAAGAACCGGAGGCGAAGGTGACCAAGCTTTCTTGCCTTAACGTAATGCCCGGCCCCGTTCACCACATGCACAAGCCCCAGTGTTGTTTTGCATAACGCGCATGGCACAACCGCCTGAAACACCTCCCCATGGCCGTCCTAATGCACCCAGCACCGATACAATCACTTTAAGTTGAGGGCTGGTGGCGGGGATAGCAGCCCAGGGGAGGAGCTGTGCGAGTTCGGGGTCACTCGCCTGTTTCTCCGCTAATCGCTCTTTGTTGAGCCCTTCACTTCGCTCTCTGCCATGCCACCCCTGGGACCCCCCAGGCAGCCACCCTTCCTGGCACAGTGAGATGGATGAGCCGGTGTCCACCAGCGTGTGGCACACCATGCCGTCAAAACAACCATCAATGTAGAGGCCACCCTGGCCCAAATGCACACTGAACACTGGCTGATGCTGCTGGAGTATGTGGTCCAAGGTGCTGGCGGCCAGACAATGTTGCAGGATGTGGCCCACTCCTCCACACTGGAAACAACAATGATCCACTGATTGGAACCCTCCGGTGTCGCGATGGCCTCTCTGCTTCGTTGCTTGCGGTGTCTGCTCCATCACTCGCGGTGTCCGCTCCGTCGCTTGCAGTGTCCACACCATCACTTGCAGTGTCCAGTCAGCTGTCCATGCGTCATCGCTGTCGTGAGACCAAGACGTGCACTCCACTATGTCCCTGGCCTCTTGCCATGACCGAGGGGTGGCAAGCTTGATGTGCTCCAGCTCCTCCTGGATTTCAGTGAGGAAATCCACATAGCCTGTGTGTGCTAGCTGCCACAAGTCGCTTGCAAACACCCCCAGGGTCTCTGAGCGATGGCGCTGCCAGGCACCAAGTGTAGTGCTCTCTTGACTGTGCTGTGGCCCGGTGCTGCTTTCTGCTCTCTTGCCAGCGTTGCTCCATAGCGGTATGCACCTTCTCGCCATTTTGCTTGTTGCAGACCTCAGTGTCATCACTGTCGTCGGCTTCTTCTTCCACCTCTCATAGATGCCCTGGGCTTGCTTCTTGGCCTGGCTGCTCTCAGCGCAATGCTTCCCTCCGCTCTGCCACTTCTTTGAGCTTTCAGTGATCTCTTCTCGGTGGATGAGCCACTTGATTTCTGCAAGTGTCACATGCTCCATCCCACTTCTGACACCAATGTGACAATTTTCCAGGGTGGGAAGTCTTCGAGGGAAATAATGGAGACTGACACACATTTTTTATGCTCGAATTTGGACAGCAGCTTGGCTTAGTTTAATGCAAGCTCTGAAAAGAACTCTTAAACCCCCAACTGACATAGCACACAGAGCATTGGGCATCAGAACCCAACAATGCCAAGTACGGCTGATCTCACCAAACACTTTTTTTCAGTTAAATACTGTAACTTAGCACTAAGACTGCATTAAAGCAACACACACCGGAGGACACTTTTAAACTGCAATGGTTCCTCTGTCCTGTTATGTCTGTTTGGCCACATGTTTTCCACATGTTCTTAAATATATTATAGCCCTGCCATAGTCTCAGCCTTAGTCATGTTATGCACCTGTGTCTCATTAGTGTGCTCACTTCCATACCAAGTGTTCTTTGTTAGTCTTGTTATTTAAGTCCTAGTGTAATTTACTGTGTTGGTTGGATCTTTGCGAACATCTGTGAATCTCACTGTGAATTATTGTGTGTATTCACTGTTGCTTTGTGTAGAACTAATCTGTAGACCCACGTGTATGGCTACTTTTTCATTTAAAAAAAACTGTCCTTGTGCTTACTTCCTGCTATCATTGCCTCACAGAAAATCTGACTTCAAACAATGGAAGTAGCAAAGGAACAACACATTTATAAGACCTATGTAAAATGGTGGACTGGCTATGCAAATGAGAGGATCTCACCCAGGGATACCAGTTCCTACATTTTTGGAAAGAATGGCATCCCTTGTGTCTATGCCCAGAGTATTATCTGAGAAAGGGAGGAGATTTCTCAGGAGGGGAAAAATTTGAGGGCCACTACAGGGCTCAGAGATTGACTGCCCAATTTCTCCACAGAGGCTGCTGATGAAGCTTCTTCAATACAAAATGATGAAAAAAAGAAGTAACATGGCCACACAAGGATGATGAGGATGTCTAGCAAGCCCTGTGGGGGGGTGCATGAGTCGGTTCAGGAACCGTTTAATTTGAGCAGAGATCTGGAATGCGCTAACAGCGGTACTCCAGAGCCTGCACTTCCTGCTGTGTGGAGGAGTGCTTAGGAAGCTGTCTGAGGTTGCCTGTCGTTTGGGACAGTGGTATAGATGAGACTGTACCTTCTTCCATTGAGGAGAGCAGTTTGTTAGAGATTGCAATTAGTATTAACAGACACTTGTAGTTATGATGTTTGCCCAGTGTCGATACTCACTGTGTACTAGATTGACCAACGGCTTAATATAAAGCATGCAGTGTTGTATGAGCATCAGTTTTCCAGATCTCAGGGTTTGTAGCACTCTTTACAATCAAATGTTTGAGATCTAAGGGACCTATTGCTGAAGATTTGAAAGTTAAATGTTTTTGTTGCATGATATAGAATTTCAGTCACTCAACACTTTCCTTTGTTGTATTTTTCTTTTCATAATGTGCTAAATATTTTCAATAAATGAAGGTTTTGGACTAGTCTCCTACTACAGAGCCATGCTGTTCTAAAATGTGCAGAATGCAGTGTGGATTGTCTTGCTGAAATAAGTTAGGCCATCCCTGAAAAAACATCTGAAGGGCACTATACGTTGTAACAAAACCTGTATATAACATTCAGCCTTAACAGTGCCTCCCACCCATCACAGATGCTGACTTGTCAACTGTGCACTGATAACAAGTGAATTTATGCCTGCCCTTTCAAAATTTGATTGTAAGACCTGCTGGAAAATATAATTGTCTGTTTTTAGTTTTATACAATTCATCTTAAATGACCTAGTTTAAACCTACACTTGTTGATGCAGAAGCAAAGTGTGTTCACAGTGATTTTGGTAAGTGGTCGAAGAACCCATGCAATGTTAGTTACTAAACTCAATACTTGGGAGGGTACCGAGCTAATTTATAATTTACACTATTCAATTAGACCAAATTTTTAAATCAGAGTTCATCTGGTTTAGAGGTAGAAAGAGCAAGGCAATGTGATGTCACTCATGCAATGTGTGAAATCCCAATTAACAAGGGCAAAGGCTGTGGGTGAATTAAAAGCGACTTCACTTTTCAAACTCAACACAGAAAACACTATGCTGCATTTGTACTCCAAAATGCAAAGCCAGACATGGCAATACGTCAATCTGAGGGAACAGCTGGTCAAACAGTGTATCTAAAAGCTGAAGAGTGTACCAAACATAGTTCTTTTTACTGTATTGATTGGCATTTTAAATTAGCAATTGTTACACTTGCACTGAAATTTTCCATCAGCATATTTACAGTGATGTCGACATCATAGCATCACAGCATTTTCAGAAAGTCAACTCAAGGCAACTCAGGCATAAGGTCAATTACACCTCGATAGGTTATAACTTATGTAGTATAAAGTTTCACATAGTCAGGCATAATATGTGAGTGAGTATATTGAATATCAGGTACTGGTACTGGTACTGGTTCTAGTACCAACCCTAGTTTCCACAGAGCAGGTGGTCACAGAGCAGGCTCCACCTGCCAGGAGAATTACCACAGTCACAGGTGAGTGAACCATCCACTTAACAATTTGCTCGGTTACATTCAATCACCCATTTGTAGTGGGATGGATTCAAGACCGCTGCATCTTTGGGCTGGACCTGCTTTAGTGCCTCAGTGCAATGATGGACTTGGGGAGAAAAAGGATGCGCATGGGCACAAAATGGGTTTCACTTCAGACCCATGAGGGGTGTGGTTGTCTGGTTGTCGCATCAACAAGTGGGTGGGCCGAAGGAGCAGAGAGGCCTGTGAAGGCGGGCAGCGAGAGGAGGCTAACAGCCTCGGAGTTAGACAACCATGCCCTTGAGCAGTTGTGGGCCCGCAGTAGCGTGGGGTTGAGCATGGTCCACCCTGGTGGTACTTGTTAGAAAAAAAGGTTGTGGCAGTTCTGCATAGACTACTGGCTGCTTAATGCAGTGATGTGGAAGGATTTGTATCTGCTGCTTTGCATCAACGAGGCCCTGGATCGTGTGTCTGGGTCCTCTTGGTTAAGCTCATTCAACCTGTGGAACGGCTATGATGTAGTTCCGTGTCATGCCATTTGGGCTTTGCAACACCCCTGTCATGTTCGACCTGCTAGTGCATGCCAAAAACTTTGAGTCCACATTGGAAAATTTACACAAGGTATTCGAGGTGATCAGGCGCGCCAACCTAAGGCTGCACCCCAATAAGTGCCACCTTTTCCAGAGGTAGGTCCCGTTCTTGGAGCACATAATTAGCGAGAAGAAGGTAACTACTGATCCCATCAAAGTTGACACGATGAGAGAATGATCAGGGCCCACAAACAGTCGGCAACTGCGTAGCATTCTGGGGTTTGGCGTCATATTACAGACGGTTCATGAAAGATTTCGCGACCATAGCGAGTCCGCTGCACCGTCTCACACAAAAAGGAGAGGCATTTGTGTGGGTGCGATGATTGCCAGCACTCGTTCACGTTTGATATGTCTTTGTTCTATTTTCAATTTGTTCTTATTTTGATTTTACAGTGTCACAACAGCTGTAAACTAAGTTCCAAAAGTAGCCCGTTTTGTTCTGCCTGCCTGTTCAGCCTACTGCAGTGTATCTTTTTTGCTTTTTGAAAGACAGGACCAGTGCAGGGCAAGCCAATCAAAACTGAGCTCCATATGTTGGTCAGAAAGGTTTAATAACAAAAATAGCTTGTTCAGTAAAAGGGTGGAAATTGGTTATCTAAGTTATGACTGTGGTGAATAAACCCACACAAGTGTCATAACAGGGACAAAACAAGAATAATGCCAAATGTGGGAACATTTAAATAAGCTACTTTTTACTTAATCACTTCACTATGTATATGCTATGAATACTGTTTATGTGAATGCTCCACTAATAGTGGCATAATAAGATGCATTAAGTGTGCAGTATGCTTTGAATTTGAAGTAAGTGCACTCAAACACCCTAAAAAGCTCTTGTATATAATTCCTACTTTAAGTCTAGGAATCATGAAATCTAATTTGCCAGAACGTTTTAAAAACATTTCATGAAAGCAATTCACTTTAAGGGACTTTATTACTAATCAGTAGCTTGTCTACAACAATGCAATGCTTATACTGTAAAGGGCTTTGTCTTTTAACTAATTGATCGATGGATGGATGGATGGATGGATGGATGGATGGATCGATCGATCGATTGATTGAGTATTCATGCCTTCTTTTTTTAGTAATGTCCACATTCTCTAAAAACCTTTGCATAGCTTCTGATTGTAGTTTACAACATTCCTCTGTCTGTTCATAATTTAAAGCATACAATGTAGCTATTCACAGGACAGACAGCATGTGTTTTATATTCTTCACACATCCCTGGTCCAGCTAAACACCCCCTTATCTATATACTATCTTTACATCCACTTTAGAGACCATTAACATCAATATAAGGTGAGGTTATTGACATAAAGCTTGCAGTGAGTGGTAGGGCTTTTTTAAGGCTCCAATTTCCTTACCCTCTTGTACTCACACTGCCTATAAACTAGACCTCTGCTGGCCAGGAGGAGCAGGCTCAGCTGGAACATGTTGAATTCATAAGGCCTGGAAAATCAAGTCTTTATTGCAGCACTTTGGGGATAATAATTTCCCTGTGTCCCAGCAGGAAAGGCCAAATAAAGCCTGTTTGTTTCATTTTCGAGGGCTAGTAAAACTTCCCCATGCCCTTGTCCAGTCTGACTCCTCTGTACATTTCACCAACACAGACCTGAACTAGCAGAGTGTTGGTAAAATACCACATATGTGTAAAAGAATACTCTGAACATAAGATTGATATGATATGATATGATATGAGTGTCTTAAACATTAGGCAGAACACTGTAACTTCATAACTGAAATATTCCAGTTAGGTACAGTATATCTGGGGCATACAAAAAAATGCAGTTATGTGGTATCCATTTTGAGACATACTTCAAACTGGATTATTTGATATGGTCGATCAATGTGCTCTTAATGATAGGATTCACTATAAAGCCTGAGCAAGAACGATAATAAAATTTGCTATATATTTTGAATTTAAAGTAATGACTTCATGACTCCTCATAACACATTTGAAATAAATGATGTGTTTGTAAAACTACAGCAAGGAAACTGTACAAGTTTAGAGCATACTTAGATGTAAAAAAAAAAGGAAGAGAGAAGATCATTGGATGCTACCATGACAAACTAAAAGATGTGTTGCCGTAGCTGAATTCTTTTGTCTAACAAGCATAAAAGGATTTTAGGAGATTTACTCTCTGCCTCTGATTTAAACATCAAGGCTTAACCTATTTCTTTATGAATAAGGAGTTGCTGGGCTAGAGCCGAGCATCAAGCAGAACCTGATGATTCAAACTTCCACACATCCATGAACATAAGATCAGAAGTCTTAACGGTTTTATTACCATGCATTTGTCATGCCATGCGACATCTGATGAAACACAGTTGGCACACACATAGCAGTACATACTGTACATGCCTGGTGGTGGGGCGAGAACATCATTTTCAGCACAAGAGGGGGATTTTGATGAAATGGTCTGTAAAGCGGAATATCACAGATCTGTTGCTGCAGGATGCTGTGAGCAAGATGGTCAGGGATGAGACAATTTTAGGACTTAATGATGTAGCAAATTAGGTGGCTTATACAACAGAACAGCTTGAGCTTCCTCCTTCTTGAGATTATTTAATAATAATTCTATTTAGCATACACCTGTACAATTTCTTTTGCATGCATGAGTACTGATGTGCCAATTTGTGTACATGTTTTCATAAGATTTATAGCTGCCCAGGTTGATCTAAAAATGTGCTAACCCATTTGGGCTCTGACATATCTTGAGTGTTTGGCAGTCAGTTCATGTTCAGGAGTGCACGGCAATGTTCTACAGACTGCCCACCTGCTGCTGACTGATCGATCAGCTCAGTAGGATTCCCCTCCAATAACCCAGGCCCAGTCCCTGCTTCTTCCCAGTGTGAATGAAGGTCACGTCCCACTCTATCAAACCCCCTCTGTTCCTGTCTCCCACATGCTAACCCAAAAACAGTGCCACGAACCACCAGACCTGTTAGATCTGTGTATTCCACCAGACAGCGACTGGCTCAAATGCTTCCCAATGCTTCCCTCCCACGAATCAACCAGCTCATCCTCATACATCACTGTTGACAAGGACAGACCAGGATTTTAGAAGAAAATTGGAAGTTTGGTGTTAGAAGTAGCCAAGCTACTATAAACAAAAAAATGTGCAAGAACGCCTACATGATTTCCTCTGAGCTGCTGGCATTACTGAAGGTGCACAGTTGGGATAAGCCAACAATGCAATAAGCATGTAAACTTTTTCCCCCTCAATTTTATGTTGCAATTTTATGAGGTAAATATTGTTAACAGATACATACACTGCAGAAAAGCCTCATGCTAAACAGTCAGTCAATACTGTCTTTCAATGTATCCTTTTATTTAATTTAATGTTTGTACAGAGGTATAGGATGTTCCTATAAAAGCTGAAATGTAGCTACTAGAAAGTACTGGTAATGTGCCAGTGTGTTTCGTGTGTTCATTTAAATGTTCAGGTAAAAGAAATTTAAAATCAGCCAGAGAAAAATCCATTGACTAATTCGGTAGAAACCTATCCATAAAATTAGGATTGGCACTTTCTTTGTTATTACACATTTATAAACAAGTTCTTAAATGGTCTTAAAGAATTTCCAAAAAAATCAATTGGTATACGTTAGTACAAAAAATTGTGTTAGTATCAAAAGATTTATTCTTTAATCTTACTGCAGCCACCAAAACAGACATTTCCTACTTCTCTATTCCCATAATGGTAATCTAAGCTTCACATATGGGAAATTACTGTAGGGTAGTAAAAGTTTGTTGGTTTTTGCTGACATGCAATAAATTAGACTGTTTGCATAGTAGAGGCAGAACCTGGGCTTTTTAGAAACACCAAGAACTCTACCCCCTCACTGCACCCCATTATTTCTCTCTCTCTCTCTCTCTCTCTCTCTCTTTCCTGGGTCAGAGGCTTTAGAATACAATGTAGTACACTCTCATAGTTGGTGGTAACACAGTGGGATATATCCACACAAATTACACATACACACACAGCCTCGTGAAGTCTGGAAAATATTTTAATAGTTTCCGTCCTCCACAGCAGCAACAAGCTGCATGTGCTGCACTGGTGAACCCAGCAAACATTATTGGTGCAATTAAACGTGAAACACTGGGAAGAACGTGAGGGGGGAAATGCCCAAAATGGCAGTAAACAAGGGAAATGACACTTGACAACTTGTAATTTATGGACGGTATTTCAAAGGAAAAAGATTCACTGTTTTACAGGGAGAGGAGGGAGAAAGGGAGGTACGAGAAAGCAGGCATTAAAGAAAACTATTCATAGAACGTAAGCGCATCAAAGCGACGCAGA
>JBBIGC010000033.1:2704758-2715200 GCA_037576955.1 Lepidarchus adonis
GTGTGTGTGTGTGGGGGGGGGGGGGGGGGGGTTGTAAGTGTAAGTTGTGTCATTACTCTTAAACGGTCTTGATTGTACTCAACAAACAGGTACACGAGTCCCAAGGCTCAGAGTCTTCTCCAGCTGCCAGCTCGGGTTACGAGTCCTCCACGCCACCGGTCCTGGTGTCAGCCAGCACGGAGGACCCTACCAAAACCCCCCCGTCCGCCGTGCAGAGCGCAGCAGCAGCACACAACGAAGGACTGGCCCCCAACTTCAACGAATGGTACGTTTGAAGCTACGCGCAGAACTCTCATTGTGGACCAAAAGGTTAAAGAAACCTTTAAAAAAATAAACAACGACAATAGCAACAACAACAGCAGAAACAACAACCACCACTCACACCTCGGTGAACAAAATGGCAATGGAGGAACACGAAGAGAGATGAGAGTTCGCCAGCAGGCCTCGTCCATTCTCAGGATTCTCAAATTTGACTTTTATTCCGAGTGCGAAGAAAGGAAAAAATAAACATAAATAATAAAACTACACTTTTTAATAAATAAATAAATATGGTTTTCCGTTTAACTTTACAGATTTCAGATGATTATTTTATTTTTCATTTTATGTATTTTCTCAAAAGTTTATTTAAAAAAATAAAGGAGAAAAAAGGAATAAGATTTCACGGTGTTTTTATATTGGTGGCACCAAAGTCACCTTTGGATTGATTGTTAAAAAAAAAAACTTCGAACAGTCTTAAGAAACGTGCCAAAGTCTTTGTCTTGAACTTGAACAACAACGACAGAAAAAAGAATAAATCCTAAATAAGTATATAGCCTACTCGTGAATGTATTTCCTTGTTTGATGGAGTCGAATCTGTTGTCCACGTCCGTTTTTTGAGATGGAGAAATGTGGTAGTAGGTTACGATTGTTACCTTTGAATATACCGTTGCCTTTTGTTAATAACGATGTAAATACATATCCATGATGCCATATTTATCGATTTGTAATTTAATTATCGGTCAAAGAGCCGAATCTTAAATGATATTTATGGAAAATGTTTTCTAACAAGATTGTACAGTTTTGAGTCGTAATAACCAGCTTAACATGGAAAGAAGGTCATCAACTCTAAAAAGCTTCCTTGACGCGATTGTATCTTTTTTAACCAATAAATGTGTCTTATCTGGGTCACAAAATATCACCTATGAATATAATGGATTGACATGTTTTTTTGTTTTTCTCTAAAGATTAGAGTATTGTATAGGTTATCCAAGGTCTTTACGCTCTTAAGGGCATTGGTACACAGCATACAATCTGTAGGGGAGATTGGCTATGAAGCCTTGCTGTGGACGCATTCCTAATTTTGATCCAAAATTAACTTCTTTTTGTGTGTGTGTTGATTTTTTTTCTTTACTCTTAGCAGAGTGTAGAACTACATTAAGCAGCTATTAGGTGCAAATTCGAGAGGCCCATTAGCTAGCATCTGACACTTGATTTTCGATCAGATTCTCACGTGTGTTATGCAAGAGCAGCTTTCATCCATGAACTTTTAGCTCGCGTGACAGTGTTATTACAAGACACCCGGTTCTCGGGGTCAAACAAAAGTCCAGCCATTCCAGTCAGTATGGTGTTCCAGCACTGTCTTTGTGGATGCAAGTCTGTGTTTCAGCCGGAACAATGAACTGTCACAACACGGTATTCTCAAATAAAACTTTTTTGTCTGTCATTTTGCATTGTTTTAAATGTAGTTCTTATGTGGCTATAAGAGTGTTATTCGTCATGAGTACTGTGGTGTTGCATATAGAAGAGTCTGATTACACATTTGCTTGTTTTATGTGACCAACATTTCGAGATGAATTTTGTTTGGATGGAATTTCAGTGTTGAGAGTTACGGAAGTATGTTTCAAGAAGGGAAAACTGTTCCGTGGCACAAAGAGTTACAGCATTGCATTGTAACCATTTTTAAGAATGAAGTATTATGCATTCACAGATATATTGTGCTTACGATTTCAGACCACCAGCACTACTTTTGAGAAAAAAAATAATGTAAAAAATACAGTACCTCGCAAGTAACAGTGATATATTAAATACTTTTATTTAAATAATTTAATGAATATATGTTTTATAAGCTATTTTCTATACCTTAATTTAAAAGAAATAAACGTTTATTTCAGCCACCCTCACTGTATCATAAGCCGTGGACCCGGATATAAATCTGACGTGCGAGAGCAGCTTGAATGTTATGTTGTAACACTTTCTGGAAAGAAAATGGGCCACGCAAGTAATTCCTGAAAAGCAGAAGTTTAACTGATGAACTGTGTCACTGTGCCACATTCGGGGTGAATGATGCTTCATTTCAATGAGCTTCTTCGTAATTTAGCAGAGAGAAAAGAACCTTGTACTTTTCAGAGTAGGCATATTGTTTGTCGGTTTGTTTGTTTAACAAACTCTTTATGATGACATGTGAACATAAGTTTTGACTGAAATTAAAAAAGTTACGAAATGTGACCAATGGAGAGCCGAATCCATCTCTTCTTTTTCTGAATTATTCTGTTCTGAGTGTGACAGTGCATCCTCACAGCCTCTACTCCATCCCTACCCTGTGAGTCAGTAACACAACTTGAACTTGACAGTGAGATAGACGCCATTTTAGCATCCTGTTTTCTTAAAGGGGCGGAATTAGGCTGGAGTCTGCATACAACATAAAGCTTGATCTTTAGCACGAGTGAGCTAGTAGTATGGAACTCACAGCCTAACTCATACTGTTTAGCTTCTTTCTTCACGTGTTTACTGCCGCTGCAGCCTGTGAAGAAGCGAGTTCAGCCTTAAACAGCAGGGAACATAAGATAAAAGGAGAGGTCAAGTTTGTCCCGTTTGTGGCTTGTGCCTACAACCTATTTGGGAATAAATGTTCCTTTAAAAATACATGTTAAAAGAACGCCTCGTAGTTCCCCCTTTATTCCTTTACTTGACGTCCACAACGTATCAAATGGAAAACGAGTAAAATACTTCTCACACTGGCTGAGCGGTTTACACTCGAATATGCCCAGTTTATCATGAATTCATTCGTAAAAGCATCCGGCTGTAGCAGCTTTGCTGCGTAGTATTTCGGCGCCATCTCCACAGACCCCACCCCTACCTCAACCCACCCCATCTTCGAATATAAACAGTTTTAAGAATTCATTTAAACCGCACCCCCCAACTCCCACCCCCGCTATCTCTCTTGCTCACCCTGGCGCGCAAGCGCCGTCTTTATTTCTGCCCAGCTTTTTTGTCCTCACCAGATCTCTAAAAGGCTTCCTGACACGCGCAGTGACGTCACAAGATGGCGCCGGTTCCCGAGTCTCGCCGAAGTAGAGTGAACTTGACCAACCGGAGTGAGCGCTCAGACGTTGTTGCGGCGTCTCTCTTTGTGTCTTTTTTTAACCTCCGCCGTGTGAACGAAATTATATCGGCGGTGACATGAAAAGCCTCGCTTTTCGGATCATACTACCTAAAGAAAAGCATGAAAGGCTGCTTTCTGTGCATTCTCTAAAGGATTAGACAGCCTTGGTGATCACGTGGGAGGAGTTTTGTGGGCTCCCTAGCAGAGCAGTCGCTGCACAGGGCTGATGCGTAACGGTGGCTTTTGTAGCCTTCCACGGCTGACAAAAAAAATAAAATAAACAGTAAAATTATAACGGTCAAATACTGAATGTTGATTTTATTTCCTTTTCTAGTCCAAGCTGATTTGCAATTAGAGGATCGAAAGAACAAGGGGGAACCCACCAGTAGCCTACACAGACCAGTGGGAAAAGTTTTCCTGACGTTTGTCGCAAGTCACCCTGAAGTTATTTTCCTTAACGGGGGTAGATAACTGACCCACAGTACAGCAGCCTCAGCCTTTCCGAAGCACAATCTCCCCAGCTTTGCTGCCTAAGCAGGGAAGCGCAGTCTAAGAGGATAACCCGACACAAACACGACCCGAACGCTGCTTTGTCACGCAACTCAATTTGCTGTCTTAATAAAGTCAGCAGCTACATTACGTGGCGCGTGGTGTAGTGTAGTATACCAGGCCATTTCCCCTCGCGCTGTCTGCGATACACTAACCTACATTCTGCCACTGCTCCTGCTCTCCTTTCCCCCTTTTAAATATTTGAAGCCCCGCGACGCCCCTCTACACACTTATGCACCCGCACGCAAACACACATTCTGAGCTCTATTATCAGCCCTCAATGGTGACGGTCATGTCAGAGATGTGGGTGTTTCGTGCAGTCAAGAGTTGGCAGCAGCTCTCAGACCAAGATATTCCTCTTGTGGAGGAGGATGCACTGTGTGAACGCAGCAATAACCTCAAACCCTAATAGGAATTAAAGCTACAAACAATGGCCTATAAATTTAATTCTAATAATCTAAGCTAATAGAAAACATCTATTACAATTTTCCTAATTACTTTGGGGAGATGGGGGCGGTGGTGCGAAAACGCCTCCAATATTAAGTTATGACGGCACTCCAGGGCCTAAGTAAATGTACACATGCTGATTTAACCTTACCTTATCTGCCCAAACGGGTTTTTTCTTTACTTTATACGTCGGTATAGAGCAAAGTTTACCACCCCCTCCCCCCAAAGTGCTGGCTGCATGTTTTAAAAGCGTTTCATTTCGCTTGAGCGGGGCGGACTGTAGTACTGATGCTTATTCACCTGCAGGAAAAGTGCTGAATATGCAAAGGTGCTCATTGAGAAACGTAATCCAGGATGTACCCTTTCGAGATCTATTCGCGACCATTGTGATGGTAAACGCCGCGCACAATAGCATTGTAATTTGGGACACATCAGGAATTCGCAAATGCATCGTTTAGAACTATTTACATTTTACATCGCTTCACTTGGAATTACAAGTAAAACACATCAGAGTCGTTGAAATAACCCACCGCGCATTGTCTTCTGTAGGTAAAATAAGCAGCTCAAACTAAAAAAAAGACACCTTTCAGGCAACAAACGCCGTGGGGTGGTACCCTCAAGGGGACGTACTCAGTGCCTTTAACTGAGGAACATAATTGGGCCTTATTCCACTACAGGTATATTTTTTAATCTGCACTGACTCCATATTATCTTGCTTTGATTCGGTTTTTATAGTTATGAAAAGGCGTAAATACGTCTTTCCCCCATGGGGAAGTGAATGCAGCGTGTCTTTAAATCAGAGACATTGTATACAATAGATTCTTAAGGACGATGTTGCACTTTTGAGAGAACATCTATAAAGTGTGGGTCTTGAAAGACTGAATTGTACCTGCAGATTATTTTTTTCTTTTGGCTGTGCTGTCTGAATATATGGCTGGAAGTTAAGTCCAGTCTTACCTACCACTATTGGGTCTTATCTTTGTATTCAAGATACATGTTTTAAGATACCTCCAGGAAAAAGTGAAGAAAATAAATAAAGATATAAATTAATAGTGTTCTCTAAAGCTGTGAATAGACCTAGCATCATCAACTTACTGCACCAGTGTTCAGCACAAGATCATTATTGGTGTTTGGGTTTGTTTGTTTGTTTACCACAAACTGCAAAGCTGCGAATAAAGTTCATGACAATGTGGTAATAGAAAACGTAATGCTTTAACAGATGCTCAATTATCTCGTAATCAGAAAAAATAAGTTTATCAAGTCCAAGTCCAACAGCAGTCGATTTAACGCTTTAACATCTGGGAGGCTTTTTACCCCTTAGCAAATCCTCCCAGTGTGCAAATGTTAATGGGTCTCCAGGGTGAAAGTGAATTGACAACGTGATTTCTTTTTTTTAGGAAAGCAGATGTTCTGCGGTGGTGTGACTGTTTTGACACATTCACCCCAAAGTTTTAAAAAAAACAGACCAGTGGGTAACTTCAAGTTACCTAAGCTTTAACACAACAAGTCACATTGAAGGGCTTGGGGCAAAAATTGCCCATATACTCACAATTTCAATGACTTTTTCAAACATGGGCTGCGCATGAACAAGTGGGGAGTCACGTAAAGTCAGTTGCTTTCACATTCATAGAATGCAGAAGAATATCAATGAACTAACAATGTACATATTGCCTATTGTAATAGCTGACTTTAAATAGATTGTAATAAATAGGCTGAATCAGCCAAATGTGTCTTCAGCCTCATTCATTCCACCATTCACCAGATGGGCAATTTACACTATAATGACTTTATTGGTAGGTAGTCCAGTACTGCATATTTCATATACATCTTACAGGCTTTAGTATCAGATTGTATCTGTGTGAAATTTCTGTCTTGACCAGCTTGAGAGTGACTGTTTATTTCTGCATAGCAAATGTGTGCTTTGCCTTATGTAGCAAAGTCCTATGAACTCTAAAAGTCAATCCACATGTTTATTCTCTTCTAAATACATGGGTAGTTCAGTCAGCTCCGGTGTAATTGGAGAATGACATACAGTACTGTGCAAAAGAGAAAATTATATCTGAAAACGTTTTCCCTCCAAAACATTAATATTAGTACAATTTTAAACAGCAACACAGTAAACACAGTAAAGGACTTTATGCGCCAATTTCTTGGCATAACCATTTCCAGACCTCTCCTTAGGGAAGCCCTGCTGGAATACCACACATCCACGCAAGGGTTGGAGTCACTAAGAGGAAATCTGGAAGCAAATCCGTATTCTTCTAACCAGTTCACAAAATATCAATGACTTTTACAAATCTTTACAAAGACCACACACTCTTGATACTCCTCTCTTGTTGCTTTTATTCTAATGTTAATTTGTGTTCTTGCTAGCAGAAATAAATAGTAAATGCACAGATAAATGGCTTTAAACCATGTGTAGGTGTCTAAGACTTTTTGCACAGTACCGTAAAACTACACTGACTGTCTTACTTTTATGCAACAAAAAAGAAAGAGCAAAAAATATATATATAGTAATACTAGTTGTTCAAATGTTCCCACACTGCAAAGATGTGTTTGGAAATTACTTAAAGATTTACACAGTGTAAAAGTAGGTGACATTGCTATGTTCATTTAATTCCCCTTTTATTACTGTGCACATGTTTTCAGTTTGTAATTCTAAAAAGTCTATTGGTTAATGTTTTGGGTGTAACAACATCCTATTCTGTTGAAGACTATAAACCAGATGTTGGTTTTTGCTTCACATCTATCCAATAAAGAAGATGTTTAAGCAATGCATAGTCTGCACATTGTATGTCATGTTTATTATTACATGCTTGATTGCTATGTGTTTAAAAATCCAAAGTTCTGCAGTCCTGTCTAGTATTGTAGTAAGAATATCCCTGTTTATTACCAAGCTGCTTTTCACACTATATTAAGTGAGCTGGAACTTTTTCCTGCATTCAATTACAAAACAATCGCGGCCACCAGTGTTGTGGCATGAAATATTTTCCTTCTTGGCAAAGACGTCACAAATATTGTCGGAGTCCATGCGCTGCACATCTCAAATTTTATTAAATCAAGTTAAGTATGTTTTCATTATGATTTTTAAGACACTTATCAGATCATAGGAGAGGTGTTCAGATTTTTTAAAAGGCATACATGATTTTTCATTCATGCCACATAGTCTGCAAATCCAGAATTTACTTCTAGCCAAGTAAAAGAGGACATTCAGGAGCAGCAACAAGGCTGTTTATGATAAGACACACCCAGTAATTTAATTTCCAACACATTGGACAAAACTAGATCATGATTTCATGTTGCTCTTTGGTGAATACCTATTGTACTCGAAAATAGTTGGTTCACATTGCACTTTTGTCACATTGACTTCTTAAGACTGCAAGAAAAAATAGTGTCGCTTAGACAAACAAGAAACAAGATTCCATGTCAACCCCCTACTTCTCCCCTTTTAAGACCCACAAAGTGGTTTTGAAGTAGAGCGAGCTCAAAGGGTCACAACACCACAAGATAATGTCAGAGAAGGAAAGTTCAGCTCTGGACAAGAAGGCTAATCCAGGCCAAAGGGTCAGTAGCTGGCAGAGCAGGTCAATAGGGAGTCCATTATGGGACAGTGACATGTCATCATACAGGGTCACTGATATCACTACAGGGAGTGATGATATACCTGGCCTGGTTCAAAGTGAACCATAAATGCAACACTTGTACCCAAGCATCAGGAGTGGGTGGTGAGTGAAAGAGCAGGTGCTGGTGGTTTCGTTTTATGGGAGCCACCATACTCTGCCCAGAGAATACACTATACTACAAATGGATGTACTTAACAACGTGAAAGCGTTTTCACCTTGTCTTTACAGCAGCTGACACAACATTCACACTGTTAGTTCTGTTGAAAACCAAACCTCTAGACTTCCAGCCTTTCCAGTCTTTTCATTTAGGCCCTCTTCCTTTCAAAACAACCCACCCACACCTATATCTTATTTAACAGAAGTATTAAATTGTTATTAAAAAAATAATTCAGATGTACATTTCATTTCATTAGTCGAACCTCATTCACAATGATAAAATAAGTGTGCAATCACTATATTGTTACTTATGTGTTCTACTAAATCTTTATGGTTCAGTATGTCACTGCCGCAGCTCTTGTTTATTCAAGCATGATGGTTCACATGCTTTCTGTAAAGATTGTCATTGTTCACAGCATAGTCAAATTTTTTCCTTTGTGAAATTAAGAAAAGGTCAGCAAATCATCATAACTTGAGGACTCTAAGTAGGAGAGGAGATGCTATGGAAGAAGGCACAGGTAGACTGACCAGAGCGGGGGAGGGAAGGCCAGATGCCTAGTGGAAATTGTCTGACTATTGCCAAAGCGACCTCATGCCAGGATAATACAAGGTCCATAGGTGTTCCTGAGTCAGTCCCAACCCACATGCTGATAGCCTTTCAAAGCCTGAGGGCCAATCTCCACAGTAATTGCTTTTCCTCTGTTTCATCTCTTTCTTTAGATGGGCATTCCAAAAAAATGAAGGATTATTCACTTTGTTTTCTCCAGCTTCTATGTCCCAAAAAGATGAGGTTTTTACGCTATTTCCAGAGTCTATATCTTGCTGTGTTTGTATTCACTTCACAACTATTCTGTGATCAATGCAAGGAAGAACATCTTACATAAATAACAACTACTGATGTGAATTAACAGTTGAAATGTTTCAGGGACATTTTGGAAGGACTGAATTCACCCCCCCCCCCCCCCCCAAACACACACACACAAAAAAAACACACCAAAAAAACCCTTTTATATTCCTGTATCACAGATTTATAAGTTGAGACATGCTGGGGTGGGTTAAGATGTATTAGGTCAACTTTACTCAAGATAATATAACAAAAAAATTGTCAAGACAAAAAGAATTATGTTGAAACGAAAATTATAATAATAAAAGAAAAAATAATAATTGTTATATTATTATTATTATTATTATTATTATTATTGTTGTTGTTGTTATTATCATTATTATTATTATTATTATTATCATTATTATTATTATTAATAATAATAATAAATGCCAATTTCTGATACTTAAGCACTAAAACACAAAATATGCCCCATTATTAACGTGATATTATATAACTTACATGCAGACTAGCGCGTTTATACACGTCTACAGAAAAATCACACTGCGGTAAACTGAAATGACCCTGAACCCTAACTGCTGTATGGAATTCTACTGTGAAAGCGTCGTGTTTTTGTTGTTTTTCGACATTAATGATTAGCCCATCACTCTGCACTAGTTAAAGAATTCCAAATAACGGGCTGTTCGCCGAACGCACCTGATATTATAAAGCAGGGCTCTGAGGTGGGAGACCAGCTCTTTCACACGCTGCGACCCTCAGTAAGCCTGGCATTAGCACTAACGAGAACAAGCACATTACACAAAAATGGCGCCAACAAAACAAGCTCCGTGTAAACTCCATCGTCACCAATACATTAGCAAAACACGTTTAGCGCATGAACGCGCACTTGTGTATCAGAACTCACTGTACACCATAAATGTTGATTCTTCCAACAAGATCAAATGTGTGTAGTATTCTGTTTAATTTAGCTTGTCTCCTAAGTGATTTTGTTACTTTACCTAAATAAGGTGAAATCTGGGGCAGGCAGCCTCAAGTAGACTGGTTGTCAGACTCAGTGAGGTGTGAAATTGCAACACCAGACAGGCAGCATAATAGCTCAGAAGGGGGCTAATGTTCCTGCTACATTCACAGAACATTTTTATAATGGCTAAATTAAAAGAAAAAATATAGATTTATTCTGGCTTTAGTTTCTTTTTAATTCATTGTTTCATTTTTGGCGTCTGTGTTTCAAATTCCCTTTCATGCCCTCCATTTTGCCCCTTTTCTTTCAGCAAGGTCCCACATAATGGACTGATGCTTAATAAAAGAGAAAGGACCCATGGTTAGAGAAAGAAGGCAGAAATCATACGGATATAGTAGGGCAGAGAATATACATGAGGTTTGGGTCTCTCTAAAAGCCCCCCCCCAACACACACAAACACACGCACACACGCACACACACACACACACACACACACACACA
>JBBIGC010000033.1:2715300-2725709 GCA_037576955.1 Lepidarchus adonis
ACACACACACACACACACACACACACACACACACACACACACACACACACACACACACACACACACACACACAAGCACCCTGTCGTGTCAGCAAGTGAATGAACAATTTAAATTAATAACTGTGAGTATTCCTGTTTCTCCACTAAGCCCATTCTTGCCACCTCACGACTACCCCCAAAGTGACAACCAAGCAGATCAATAGTGGCAGCAGGTTGCTGAAGTCATGAGTGCTTCTGTGAAAGAGTGAACTTCTCCATCGATTAGACCACACAAGCGTATTTACATGGCCTAGGCTACTAAGAGCCCACTTCAAAACAAGACTAAAGTGTTCCATAAACATACAGAGGCATTTAACTGTTTTTGAAAATTTAAGCAAGTGGTACAACACAGGAACTTTGAGGAACTGTGTAAAAAACCTCTATGTGAATGAATGTCTATCAACAACCACACTCAGACAACTTCGTATAAACTGATATAAAGATAATCCTGCTTGCAGAAACGGATATGAGAATGCTCTTGGTTGTGAAGACGATGCTTGTTTCAGAAACTCCTCCTCCGAAAATCTTGCTTGCAGAAGCTCTTAATGTGATGACCTTGGGTGCAGAAAATGATATAAAGTTCAAAAGTCTGTTTAATGGGCTTGCCTCTCAATACTGGGAATGTCTTAAGCACAGCTAATAAAACACTGCACTTTTTCAGTATTGTTTGTGAAGAGTGATCTCAGCAGACGGGCTGCTGTCTAAGCACACAGGGCGTGCAGACAGACAGACAGCCTGTGTAGATTAAGAAGGTTTAACCTTGTTTAAAATTATTAATCCACTTCTAATTCCAGCTGGCTCCCCCAAGAGCAGGACCCTATCAAAAAACATCAGCATGGTCATTGTGAGATCCGGCTGAAGGAAAGGGGTGTGTGCTTGCCCCCTATCTACTGTGCTTCTAGCAGACCGCTGATTAAAAAAAATTTAACCCCCCGCCTTGCTGTACCCACACTCTTGCAAAGTCTCACCAGGGAAGAGCCTCATTACTTCCTTTTGGGAGTTTTCTTCTTTCTTTCTTTTTTTAAAGAGGACAGGGCTTTTTCTGCTTTTATGTGCTATTTATTAGGCTTTGACATCCATGTAAGGTCACATCCTGTGCTTTTACTTTTCAAAAATGAAACATGAAAGTTCTATGTGATAATGACAGAGCAATGGAGAGATTTAATAAAGCAAAAAACAGTTAAACAATGTAACCTTTTTAAAGTTGTTCAGTCACCAACCATGTTACTGGTTAAGCGCAGATTGTAAAATTGTGTAAATCGGCCCAAAACCATCTCCTGCATCAGGAAAATGACTGCGGCCTTTAATAACATGCATTTGCAGCAGCTGCAGCCAGTGTGACTTCACTTTTCACTGTACTGCGTCGGTTGAACTGAAGTAACAGCTAGAATCCCCCTGGAAATTGAACTGTCATCTCCACCCATGAATGAATATCTAAATCCTAAAGGCCTTATAATATCTCTCATTTTCCCCTTTCATGCTCCTGGCTGTTTGGAAGGTGTTGCTTCTAGAAAGAGAGCACAGGGATGTTGGGGGGGGGGGGGTTCGGCGCACAAACTTTGGGATATGGACATAAACCGAATTGGCATACATCACAGACTAACAACTTAATGGGTTATGTAGACAGCATGGATATACTGAGAGAGCACAAACATTAAGCCAACCCAGCACTATGTTCTTGTGCCTTATTATGGCCGTCTCAGTCGTGCTGATGGCCATGCATATCTCTCCTTCGCTCCTTGCCACATTTTTCTTGCAGACAGCCATTAGACCTGTCATCTCCCATACCGCATACACTCATGCTCTTGTGACAGAAAATTGCGCCCCAATTAAAAGTAATAAAAGGATGATGAGTAAAAAGCGTCTTTCTATCTTTGCTTTTAATTTAAAATTTTCCTTTTCATCTGGCCACTCATATGATTATTTGTGAGTGCCGGTGGATTGACAGAACAAAAGAGACCGTTGTGGAGTCACTTTAATTTAATCAATTATTTATTTATTTTAATGTCATGGGAAGTTGCTGTGCATGGACTGCAACAGTGGATAGAAAATGATTGTGATTAGGCAGAGCCTTCACTCCTGCCCTTACTAGTAGGAGCAATACCAGAAACACAGTTTGGTATCCAAGGTAAAAAAAAAAAGTCAATTTGAACACCACTTTCAACAACATTCTCAGGGCTACCATGCATTCTGTGTTATCAAATTAAGGGTATAATACTTTCCATTAAATTAGAAAAATGATCATTTACAATAATACAATCAAATTTTGAACTACCGGTATTCGTAATATGCACCTTGCTTTTCATCTGAGAATGACATGGAAATCAATGTCAATCAAAACTAGGCATCCAGATCCATCCTGTCTATTTCTGTACTGTTTATAGCTCTGTTGCACCATTTAAAAAGACAATTTGGCACAAAGGCATGCTTCTTTGTAGTATTGTGCTTTAAAATCAAATATGTATTTTTGTAAGTCATCTGAGAATCTGAAAATATGTTACACCTGCATGCTGGACAAACACACGCGCCATGATCCAGATGGGAAACATTGCACCAGTAATGTGATTTGAATAAGTCTAATATAAAGGGGGGGGGGCATTTCACAAGTACAGTAAGTAAATAATTTACAGCTGATGGCTGCCATTAGCTGGACACACACATTTTCCAGTACAGCTAAAATGGCACCACTTCAGCACAGGTACAAACTGAAATGTCAATAAATAAATGAAGTCTTTAAAATCCAGTACTGAATTACTACCAGCATGATAAAACAGTTGCCATTTTGATCAGTAACTCCTTGTGGGATAAAGCCTGTTAACATCTGACGTTGCTTTTGAGTCTATAAACACGTTATATTTCAGCAGAAAAAATGTAATGTATAATTGTATGAAATTACAGATTTCAACATACTAAGTCCTAATACAGCTGCCACACTGATTCTGAACCCATGGATTGGTAGTTGACAGTTAAAGAATCTGCCACCAGAATCAGCTTTCTACCAACAATGATATACTTACAAAAAAAGCCAGTAAAATCAAGACATTACCTAAAATAGCGTTTAAAATGTAATTAATTCTAGAAATTGATATATGATATATTAGAGCATCCTGGTATGCTTGGTTAGGAGAGCAAAAATCCTGACATTCATACATAGAATAAATCAAACGCTGACCTCTGTGTTTTACTCTTAACATTTGCCTTATTTAGTGTGTGTAAATACTTTTTATATCTTTTTTGTATAAGTATATTATTTTATTTTTAGCCTTACTTATCTTATCTTATCACTAGGCAATGGTCCATGTACCTGACTGTACAGGTTAACTAGTCATTCCCTGTTTCACAGGCAATATTAGCAACACATTATTTGAATTTACTTTCCAAACTGACCTCACTGGGCTTCCAGTGCTTGACTTGTCTTCCTCATTACTTTGAAGCAAGCAAAGCGTTTTACTGGCTGCTCTGAGGACAGGACAAGCAGCACTGGGTGTAAGCACATGCAAAAATAAGCAAAAAAGATTACTGAGGCCTCTGTTACTCCCCAATAGTGTCTCTTGCTAAAATGTTTTTGATAAACGTAGCAACGAGAGCTGAGCAAGAAAGAATAAATACCATAAATCTGGTCATGTTTCAACTGCATGAAACACCCCTGAAACATAAACAGTTATGAAGAATATTTGCCAAACCATTTTCACCTTGGCTTCCTTTTCCGCCCATTTTGTGTTTGCAGCCTGAGTCTTACGCAGAATGACAGGGTTATATTTAATCCTTGCCCCAACCGCATGTGGAGTTACAAGTTTTCCAGCAAGTGTGAACTTGGCGAGGAGGCAGTGCTACTACTGCGAGGCCCACCGCCACTTTTTAACTGTTGCTTTTCCTCTGCTGCCTCAGAGTCTTGTAAACTGAATCCATCAGACACATGTTTCACAATGAGCAAGAGCTGGCAGGAGAGACACGAAGAAAGGTCTGTGGAAAAAAAATGTATGGTAACAGGCATGAAAGTATGTTCACTCATTTTATGATACCACGGCCTAGTGTTCTGAATGTGAAAGGGATGAGTTATGGGCTCAGTCTGACCCATGGCATAAAGCCATGTGGTTATCACTGCATGAGAAAAGGAGAATGGAGCCTCCCTGCACACACAGGCACCTCATACTGAAATGCCTTCATTCACTATGTCTGATCCGTCTGGTCGTATGTGCAGGTCTTGTTCTGGCCAGACACTTTGGGGTGACTGTCCCATGTTTGGACATCGACCTTGCACAGGGGCCTGGAGGAGCGCTCTAGGTTTCCACTCATGCTTCTCATTACTGGGGCATGTTGAGGTTTTATGGAGTCTTGTAAACCACTGAATTACTGCACTTTAAAATAGATTTTGACACTATTACGCGAGTGTACTTATGGAAAAGCCTTTCATTGCTAGACGGAAGCCTCATACTGGCGGATGACAAAAGAGCATGACTTGTTAATTATTTTTAACTGCCAGATAAAATGATTATGAACTGGGTAAAATTTACAAAGGACCGGGAACAGAGGTAAGGCTTGTGTGAGGAAAGGAAGAGATTGCTGACATTTCTGTTGGTCTGAGCAAACAATTACAGCAGTCTGAATGGCCTCAATATATTATTACAGATTAATCAAAGTCAATCAAAAATATAATATAATGATCAGAATTTAATTTAAGATGTAATGTAACAATTAGCTGCATTATTTCTATGTGCTTATACATCACTAATATATACATATAAATTTCATTTAATCAAATCTACACATCTGCACACTGTCTGTAGTTTAAAATGAGACTTAATAGTGGTTCATATTAATCCTGAGTGAACAGATTTTAATAATCAAGTCTTATTGTCGGCACACCTGCTCCATGTTAGGTCTCATTTTTCAACTAAATAGCCAATTAAACAACATGATATGTACACTTCAACCAATTTAAAGAAACAGGAAACTGTGAAAACACATTTAGTCATGGCAGAGGTATGATAATCACACTGACATTTAATTTTTACACCTCTAAACGTGTGTTCTTGGAATGCAAATTGTCAATTAGACAAATATATTCTACGTTAATTATTTTGAGGACAGAGACAAATTGTTTAAACACTCCTATGTGGTAATTATATTTCTGTAATATGCACATGTAATTCTGAAAGACAATCAAGAAGTTATCTTTTAGTAACAGCATAAGTGAGTTGATCTCCTTGCCAAGAATATGTGTTTGCCTTGTTTGTATATGCCCTCTTGGGCTCCATTTAGGTAGAGGCCGTCTGTCGGGCGGCAGAGCAGTCAGAATAGGTGGTGGCACCCAGTCAAAACACTGCCTGTTATTCCAGCCTGGGCCCAAGTGCCGGTGAAGAGCTTCTTTTCATGCGCCCTTAATGTGGTAAAGTGATCTTCTGCACAATAGGAACACTCAAGGAGGCCATCCCCAGCAAACAGGCCAAAACAAACAGCTCCCCCAGGCCCTTCAGTTCACCCCGGCCACCTCTCAGGTCTACCCCACTGGACACACACACAGAAAACATATGATAATACAAAAAGTATACACTCACATAAATAATGTGATAATACACACAGCGACTGGATGTATTAATTAAAAATGTAGTTTATAATACTTAATAATATATATATATATATATATTACTCGAATATGTGTATATATATATATATTTATAATATTTAATATTAATATAAAACAAAAAACAAAATCAAATATTTGATTATACAGTTTATGCAGGTATAAACTGGTGTACACACACACACACACACACACACACACACACACACACACACACACACACACACTGTAAATAACAAAAAAAGATACTTTTCAGGGTTTCACTCGAGAACATAATTACAGCACATTCTACTGCAGTTGCATATTTTTAATTAATGATACAATCTGACAATTATTCTAATTTTATTTCTATATTTTGAAAAGTTCAGTAAAGTCAAAAGTTTATCCCATTCCTCTGGGACAGAAAGAATATCTGCAAAACTTCTTTGAAGCATGTGATTTTTGTGTAAATTATTTGTTTTGTACTTTCAATGTAACTGCTGTAATTATATTGCTGTTGCTTGTAATAAATAGATTACAATCTTGATGGTGGGCAATGACCTGGAAAATCCCATATCAAAAGTGTAGCTACACCTAAAAGAATGACTTTTTAAAATAACACTGCAAGTGACTGTAACTGATTACTGAATAAAATTATAATTGCACAAATGCTTGTTTAATATTGTGTAATTGATATGCACTCAAAAATTGTTTATGTAGCATGAGGCTAATTCCATATTTCAGTATCTAGGTGTGCCACACAGCAACACGATTGGTTTAATTTCCTTACCATGTTTTATGACTGAGGACAAGCCAAAGGCCTTAAAATCCTTGCAGTGACTGAGGGTGTCATCATTCCTAGCATGACTAAGAGCTTAGGTGTAGTTTTGACTTTGTATGCTCTGAATGCTGACCAGAGTGGCTGCTTGAGGAGAGGCCCAGCTGGCCCTGGGACAATTTGGCTGACAATGACAGAAGAATTAGCACTCACTTTTATTAGGCCAGCCTCAAATTACTTTCTCCCACTCTTTAAGCCACTCTCACTAAATGAAATGAGCAAATTCAAAAAGAAACTTTATTTGAGGTCAGCCCATGCCCATAACAAGCTCTTACCCTTAGTTCCAAAGACATAATTGTGCTGATTAAAAAAACCCAACTGTTTACGACACATCAACAATCGCAAGCATTATATGAGGCAAATACAAACGACTCTTGGAAAAGGCCCTTTCACTAGAGAGAGAGGGGGGGGGGGGGGGGCAGAAAGAACTAGAAAAAAAAAGAAAGAAAGAGGGAGAGAAAGAGAGAGAGAGTGAGTGTGAGTGAGTGAATTAGTGAGAATAGAAGGCAAAGGCTATTTTTCTTTTTCTCCCCTCTTCTCCTCTTTCTCTTCTTCCTTTTGCTTTGGTCTTCTTGTCTGCTGAAACATGTGGTCAGCTGTTGTGCTTCCATGTGGTCAGATGATCAAAGGCAGAGTGGGGTAGTAATTGTCCCCCGCTGAAGCGCAGCTCGGCCTGGGATCAGGGTCCCAGCAGGTGGGGGGACAGCCATGAGAACGGCCGGAGAAGGCTGGAGGAACGCGAGAGGCCCTGCCTGGCAGAAATAAAGACTTCCTAAGGGTTCCTCTCTGACAACAGAGCCGCTCGGGGAGGGTGAAAAATGAAGCCTCCACACATTTTTTTTCTTTTTTGAAGGGGGGTAAAAAGGGGCTGCTGTTGGGGGATGGGGTGAGTAAAACGGACGCATAAGAACAAGGGATTATAATATTTGGAAGGAGAAAATGCTTTGATGGAGTGCCATTTTTTTTTTCAAGCTTTGGATGCTAAAATATGACAGCTAGTAACATTTCACCTTCCAATAGACAGGGCTCAATTATATCACATCAGAATGTGATATCAATTCAAATGCTTCCTTAAGGTGTTTTCGTATCCACCAAATTACACCAGAGCACAAAATACCCAGTTTCATACAGCAATTGAGATGGATGCACCATTCATCATTCAAGAGGCCGGATTGTGAATGAGCCAGCAGAAAGAAAACATAGCACGGCTAAGTCTGTTTACCTGCTGACCAAAGGGAGCTGTGAAAGCTCACGAGTTGGGCTACTTCACATATATGTGGGAGCCCACAAAACACTTTTCACTGCTGTCTGTCATTTTGATTGCCCAGCACGACTCCCTCCGCACTCCCACCCCACCGACCAACCCCACCCCACCCCTCACCACCACCTCCTTCCAACCCCCTTCAATCCCACCCTCCCTGCAGCCAGATGGCTTTTTTTTAACTGTCTGTAGGCTCTTACACCTCCACACGAAATCCCTAGAAGGAGCAGGAGGAACGGGCCAGCAGGGTGTGTGTGGACAAATGGTTTGAAGGTAGCAGGGCAAATAAAACGGATTAAGAAGGAGCCTTTTCACAGATACTCCCAAACCAGTTTATACTGCTCCTTGGCCACGGCCTTGATAAGCAACAAGGGTCAGTCAACTCAAGGAGAACATAACAAAGCGATAAGCAATCTAAGTGACTCTGTTCTAACACTCTTACAAAATAAAGGTTCTTAAATTGCTATTGGCTTAAAAATACAGTTCTAGGAAATACGTTTAGAACAGGGATCCCCAATTTTTATCCACAAAGGCAAATGTGACAGCAGGTTTTAATTCCAATCAAGCAGACACATACCTGATTCCACTTGTGTAGTCGACCTATATTAACGAGTTATATGAGCTCCTGCTTAGTTGAAATGAAAACCTATAGTTACACAAGGCCTATTGGTGAGTCCTGGTATAGAAGTTCGACGTTAAACATCTGCGCTATGTAGCGGCCTCAGATTTACATGGTTAATCACATATTTACAGTTTATACATAAAGGCAGTCTGGAAATTGTATTTCTTCTCTTCTTGTAGAAAGATATATGTACTTTTGTTATAAGTGGATGTCCTTGTGTACCTGTGTATTATATTTATTCATGCCCTTTCCCCTTGCATTTTTTAACTAACCCCACTAGTAGAAGACCACTTGGATTCTGTGATATTAGAGGTTTCATGGTGCTTTGGTTTACTCAACAAGAAGCCACTCAGCACAAAATCAAAATGAAATGAGAGTTTGCCATAAAAGTAATTATCATAAATATATTTTTTAAATTATTATTTTTTTTTTTAAATTATTATTTCAATTCATTTCATTCTTTTTGAATAATTATGATACACTTGTACACAAGCACATGCTTTAATAGCAAACAATGCAGGACATATCCTTTAACAGATTTATTACCAATACATGTTACATACATTTAAAACACAAATTTTGTATGCACTTGTACAGATTAGATTTTCAAAGATATTGTTTCCTTTTCCTCCGGTCTCCCAAACACTCTCATAACATACAACAGTTTAAAATTAGATGGAATTCAAATGTATTTAACAACTATATTGTGTACAAGTCAAATACATTGAATACTAATGCCAAGGCGTTTGAATATAACATAAACTGCAAATTTTAGAGCAGACTGGCATCTGACTTCTGGAAAGGGTGTCATCATGTCACTAGGCAACATGGCATGGATGTCTTCTTTGAATTGAGATATTTTGGTCTTGCAATCGATAAAAGAAAGATGACGTATTTTGCACAAGTGATTCACGGGAAAGACAAAGGGACTCTAAAAGTGCCATTCTGAAAAATCTCTCCAGAACTGAACAATCAATTCCTTTTATTATTAGATTTCCAGAGTACAAACACTCTGTGATCTAGTCAGTTTCATTTAAGGAATAATTCTATAATAAAGCTCATGGGGCAGTGCTGAATCTGGCCTAGAATTGTTACTATCAATTGCACTGGTAACGGAGAAATCCACTGATAATTTGGATGATGAATCACGCAGGGTAAAGCATTTGATTGAAAAGCCAGACAAAACTTGACTGAACAATAAAAAAATCAAGTATTATCTAGAAAAAAGACAAAACAAGGAACCCGTAAAGAGATGTATAGAAATGTACACATGTTTTAAGCATCTGAAAGCTATTGATCTTGCAAGTACCTAATTTATTTAATTAAAAAAACACTAATATTAGAATAAATACCAATAAAAATAGCACAACAAGCATTATTGATGTTTAACACTTCTGAACAGTAATTGAAATCCATGATGTGGCTCACGGTGCATGTGATGTGAAGGTTTTAGTTCAGTGAGGACACATACACCAATCACTGTTAACATTATAGCTGCCTGTCTAACATTATGTAGGTCCAACTCATACCACCTACACTGCTGTTGCACTGATATTTGACAGACACCTTTCAGAATTAGCATTTTGCTCTCCTGTAAGAGCTTGCCTTCACTTACCACACACACCAGTAAGCGTGATCCTGTTGCTGCACTTTCTTGAGTCATTTTCAGTACATACTAACTACTGCAGACCTGGAACACTCCATGAGTCCTGCCATTTCCGAGATGCTCTGACTCAGTCATCTGGCCTTCACAATAATGTTCTTGACAAAGTGGCTCTCCAGCACATCAACTTCAAAATGTGACTGTTCATGTCCAGCTTAATATACCTCTTGCTTCGACAGGTGCCTTTGTAAAGAGATAACAAGAAAATCAAGGTTCACTTCACCTCTCAGTGGTTTACTACCCTGGCTGATCAGTGTAGGTACATAGCTGTTCACCTGTTTCACATTTCAGATCCTGATCACTGTTAAATTTCTCAAGCTATAAGTATGAAATTACAAGCGTCACATATTTCAACACACACACACACACACACACACACACACACACACACACACACACACACACACACACACACACACACACA
>JBBIGC010000033.1:2726270-2753209 GCA_037576955.1 Lepidarchus adonis
GTGTGTGTGTGTGTGTGTGTGTGTGTGTGTGTGTGTGTGTGTGTGTGTGTGTGTGTGTATTATCATCTGTTGTTTTATGTCATTATCTGATTATCTGATGTCACTCTGATGTCACACTTTTCTCCTACAGCAGACTGCTGTGGACACCATGCATTACATCTGCTAACATCAGGTCACAGGGCCCATGTCACATGACACTAGGGCCCTGACCCTCCTAACAGCAACACGTTACTATGGGGTCAGTCAGATCGGTCAATTAGCCAGGGAGGACAAAAGCTTGGGCGTGGAAGAGGCCAGAGATCAGCCACCCTGCCAGCAGCCTGTCCAAAGCAATCCAGCCATGGTGCTTTCAACCTTCTCTCTCTCTCTCTCTTTATCTCTATCTCTTACTCACTCTTCCTGTCTTTCTCTCCATTGGCCCAGCTGGTCTGGCCTGGCCTGACTCTTTTATAGATGCCCATTGACCAAAGGCCAGTCCACTGCTGCAATCTGCAGCCAATGTGCTAGCCAAGAGGAGCTGAGGAGTAGCTGGTGTCTGCCACATGGCACAAGTCTGATCTCAGAGAGAGTGTGGAACACACGCTGAGAGGAGAAAATAAAGCTGCTCACTGAAGAGAATGCTTGCATGCATAATGTACATTTACACATATACATGTAACACTATCAACCAGGCATACATACTTAGAGGATCATAATGTATGTACAAGCAGGCAAAAGACAAACAAACAAACATAAACAAACACCCAGTCACATAGACAATGCACATGCAGTAGGCTGATTTTTGTACTGTATTACACCACCCCCATCACTCCCCCAACCTTCTCTCTCTTTTTCAGTCTGAAGTGTTTCACTCGCACACTCTTGCCCAGAGGGAATGGAGCAGCGGTGGAGCTCAGCTGGGAGAGTGATTGTAGTCTGAGATCACATGATGCATTTTAGGTGAATCACACTCTGATGGAGGCAGCTGAGGGGCTCAATCTGAAGCTGAAGTCTCTCTGTTGTAGCACACACACATACACACATGCACACTCACACACACGCACATACCCTGATGATCAAGATAACCTGCTGTCAGAAAGGATTGCTCCCCGCACTTGAGATACACTCTTGTGCAAATGATGAAAAAAAATAAAATAACAACTCCATGAAATGTCATAGCTTGGAATAAGCTGCCTGTTGCTAAGGAAGGCAATTCAGGCTTCGTTCTCATTGAGTAAAAGAATTTAAAAATATCGGTTAAAGGATCATATTATGGGTAAGTAATTTTCTGTGCTGTTTTTAAATAAAACAGGTTGGCATATGATGTAAACGCTGTTAAAGCTTCAGAACTGTACCACTCACTCCCCAGACTATAGCATTCATTTTGGAAATTAAGCTGCAAAGCTTGAATTCAAAGTGTCCGGGATGTCACAAAAAAACAATGTGTTGAAACACAGTTGTTCACTTAACAGTTGTCAAATAACATGTTTATGTTCAAAGCATTAAAAAACAAAACAGAAAAATGGCAAGGTGTATTCATTTACTGAGTTTAACAAATTGCAAATAAATTAATGAAGTAAATACTACTCAGTATATGAGATTTGCACAGTTAACATTTAGTTTTTTTAGTATATTAAATTCACCAAATTCACATTTTTTTTTCATTCAAATGAATAAAACATGGTACTTAGTAGTTGATAGTAGTCATGTACATGTTTATCTGCTTAGTCCGAATATGTAAATATCCATGCTGAAGTTAAAAGAAGTGTTTCAACTCTAAAAAAAGAAAAGAAAAAAAGAGATGCAATACCAGGCAGCCAATCAGAACAGAGATCATTTAAATATAACAATATTAAAGTCACACTAACAAAAATATCATGTTTAATTGTAAGTTTGTTAAATTATTAATAAAAACTCACAAGTTATAGATGGACCAGAGAAAGAAAGTATGGGTCCTTATAACACATGTTGCATATACATTTACAAACAAACAAACAAACAAACACACACGCACACACAAACACACGCAAACACACATGCATGCACGCACGCACACACACACACGCACACACACACCATAATGCTTGTGCAAAAAGCAATCAGCCTTTTTTATCCCAATCCCTTTTGTAAAAGATTAATTCTAACAGACCAAACTTACAAATGTCCCACTACTGTAAGCACAGTGTAACAGCTGGCCCAGTGATTCACATAATACAAACTTCCACAGCTGCTCTTTCTGAGCATCTGCTCAGCTATTTATGAAGATAAACAGCACACATCCTCGTAACGATCCTCATAAAATGATCCTCAATCTCTAAACTCATTTGCGCTGAGAAATGCATTAGACCCAGACTAGATTTTCCCCAGAGTGGATAAGCACTACATTCTAAGGCTTGTGGAATAGCCGAGAAGGCCATTCAATGAGTGCTCTGTCCTTATCAGACGAACCAGGGTGATTTCTCAAATGCTGTTTTGACATGTTTAATAACATCTGGGCATGATTATGTCATTGGAGCGCATTAAATGATGCTACTAATGAATGCCAGTAGAACAGTGAAGCTGATAGTCCAAATCACAGGGCCTTGGAGACCTATTCATGCACTGTCAAAAGGCTTGCTCGTCCCGTCTCCTCCCACTGAAAGCACATCCACCATCAGCAGTTAGCACTTAGCTAATGGCTCCCTTTTGGTTAGTATAATTGCACAATGATTGGTCTATGCATTCTCCAAACTTTCACACTTCACCTTGTGTTGCTGTACAACCAGTCCCTGGGAACATGAGTGACAGACATTGAGAGCAAATGACAAGAGGCCCCACAAGTGCAAAATGACACCTTTCACTGTTGATTCTACCTGTGTGTGTGTGTGTGTGTGTGTGTGTGTGTGTGTGTGTGTGTGTGTGTGTGTGTGTGTGTGTGTGTGTGTGTGATTTCATGGTTAATCATGTTTAATTGCAAAATTAATTCAAATGTATTTTATTTTTAAAAATCGCAATTAGTTCCAATTGTACAACAAAAAAGATTTTTTAAAGGATAAAAATTAAATAAAATGTTTAAGAGGATGGATACATTATGTTTTATAATAAAGTGAAAGTGATTTTTTGTCATTGTGAACACACCACTGCACACTAATTTTTCAGAAAATTAGAATATCACATAAGATCAATAAAAAAGAAATAAATGTCAGGCTTCTGAAAAGTATGTTCATTCTATGCAGTTGATACTTGGTTGGGCCTCCTTTTCCATGAATTTCTGCATCAATGCGCTGTGGCATGGAGGCGATCAGCTTGTGACACTGCTGAGGTGTAATGGAAGCCCAGGTTGCCTTGATAGCAACTTTTAGGTCATCTGCATTGTTGGGTCTAGTGTCTCATCTTCTTCTTGACAATACAGGTTCAGGTCAGGCGAGTTTGCTGGCCAGCATCTCAGTTAAGCTGGTCAGTAGAAGGAAGCATGAAGTGCTCTAAGATTTCCTAGTAGCTGGCTGTGTTGACTGTGGACTTCAAAAAACACAGTGGACCAACACCAGCAGATGATATGACCCTTAAATCATCACTGACTGTGGAAATTTCACACTGGACTTACAACCTGGATTCTGTATCGCTACACTATTCCTCCAGACTCTGGGACCTTGATTTCCAAATGAAATGCAAAATTTACATTCATCTGAAAAGAGGACTTTGGATCACTGAGCAACAGTCCAATACGTTTTCTCCTTAACACAGGTAAGACACTTCTGATGTTGTCTCTGGTTCAGGAGTGGCTTGACACGAGAAATGCGACATTTTAGCCCATATCTAGGATTTGTCTGTGCATAGTGGCTCAAGATGTGCTGACTCCAGCCTCAGTCCACTCCTTGTGAAGCTTCCCTAAATTCTTGAATGTATTTTGCTTGGCAATCCTCTCAAGGCTGCAGTTGTTCCTGTTGCTGGTGCATCTTTTCCTACCACACATTATCCTTCCACTCAACCTTCTATGGCCTTTTGTGGCTTACCCTCCTTGTGAAGGGTGTTAATGACAGTCTTTTGGACATCGGTCAAGTCAGCAGTCTTCCCTATGATTGTGTAGCCTCCTGACCCAGACTGAGACTATTTAAAGGCTCAGGAAACCTTGCAGGTGTTTTGAATTAAGAAGCTGATTAGGATGTGACACCATGACTTTCCAAGATTGAACTTTTTCACAATATTCTAATTTTCTGAGACAGTGAATTTTGGGATTTATTATCTGTAAGCCATAATCATTGAAATTCCAAGAAAAAACTTGACCTATTTCCCTCTATGTGTAATGAGTCTATATAATATATTTCACTTTCTAAAAGAAATGTCGAGGAATATTGAACTTTTTCATAATATTAATTTTTTTAGATGTACCTAAAAACCTTAGGCTGTGATAACCAAACAACATCTAACAGTCACTGGTAAGCAAAATAGTGTTTGTGAGCGCCAGATTCTTAGACATACTAGATCTGAATGAATGAAATATTCTTATTAAATACTGGCCTTTACATAGTTGAAAATGATGACATCAAAATCACCCAAAAATTATCAATGCAAATCAAATTTATCAACCCCTGGAGGTCTGGATTTGGAGTCACACTCAAAATTAAAGTGGAAAAACTCACCACAGGCTGATCCAGCTTTGATGTAATGTCGTTAAAAAAGTAAAATGAGGCTCAGTAGTGTGTGTGGCCTCCATGTGCCTGTATGACCTCCCAACAATGCCTGGACATGCTCCTGATGAGGTGGCGGATGGTTTCCTGACAAAAGTATCCGCCGACTCCTGGACTGTCTGTGGTGCAATGTGGCATTTGTGGATGGAGCAAGACATGATGTCCAAGATGTGCTCAATTAGATTCAGGTCTGGGGAACAGACGGGACAGTCAATAGCATCAATGCCTTCGTCTTGCAGGAACTGCTGACACAATCCAGCCACATGAGGTCTAGCCTTGTCTTGCATTAGGAGGAACCCAGGCCCAACCACACCATCATATGGTCTCACAAGGGTTCTAAGGATCTCATTTCAGTACCTAAAGGCAGTCAGGCTCCCAAAGAAATGCCACAGCACACCATTACTGACCCGCTGACAAACCGGTCATGCTGGAGGATGTTGCAGGCAGCAGAACGTTTTCCACTGTGTCTCCAGACTCTGCCATGTCTGTCACATGTGCTCAGTGTGAACCTACTTTCATCTGTGAAAAGCACAGGGCACCAATGACGAATTTGCCAATCTTGTTTATTTCTGGCAATTGCCAAACATCCTACATAATGTTGGGCTGTAAGCACAACCCCCATCTGTGGACGTCAGGCCCTCATACCACCCTCATGGAGTCTGTTTCTGACCGTTTGAGCAGACACATGCACATTTGTGGACTGCTGGAAGTCATTTTGCAGGGCTCTGGCAGTGCTCCTCCTGTTCCTCCTTGCAAAAAGGTGGAGGTATCAGTCCTCCACGACTCCTGATATACTGGCATGTCTCCTTGTAGTGCCTTCATGCTCTGGATACTACACTGACAGACACAGCAAACCTTCTTGCTACATCTCGCAGTGATGTGCCATCCTGGATGAGCTGCACTACCTGAGCCACTTGTGTGGGTTGTAGACTCAGTCTCATGCTACCACTAGAGAGAAAGCACTGACCGGAATTCAAATGTGACCAAAACATCAGCCAGAAAGCATAGGAACTGAGAAGTGGTCTGTGGTCACCACCTGCAGGATCATTCGGTCTTGCTAATTGCCTATAATGTCTACCTGTAGTCTATTTGCACAACAGCAATGGAAATTGATTGTCAATCAGTGTTGCTTCCTATATGGACAGTTTGATTTCATAGAAGTGTGATTGACTTGGAGTTGCAACAGCCTGGGCAGGCATCACCAGTCAGTGAAAAAACAGATTTGGTTATTGTACATGGCTCAGTCACTGCATGTTTTTACCTCAGAGACATCATAGAACCCATCATCATTCCCCAATTCTGCCAGCACACCCCCAACTTTCTGTTCATAGATGATAATGCTCCACCACATCTTGGCAGAATTGTCACAGCTTGACTTCAGCAAGTTGGAGTGCCTCATATGGTATGGCCATCAATGTCCCCTGACCTGAACCCAATAGAGCATGTATGGGACCAGTTGAAGCAGAGACTGCATGATTGTACCCCACCCCCAAGTGACTTGGCAGAACTGCGTTTAGCACTTGTGAAAGAGTGGAACAAAATCATGTGGCTAGTGAGGAGCACGAGACGTCGTCAGTGTGGCAAATGGTGGAAACACCTGCTACTGATATATATATACCACTGGCCACTTTATTTATTTATTAGGTACACCTGTTCAATTGCTTGTTAACACAAATAGCTATATAGCCAATCATATGGCAGCAACTCAATGTTTTTAGGGATCTACACATGGGGGAAGTTGCTTAAGTTCAAACCAAGCTAGTTTGAGAATTTCAGAAACTACAGGGATTTTCATGCACAACCATCTCTGGGATTTGCAGAGAATGGTTCAAAAAAGAGAAAATATCCAGTGAGCAGCAGTTGTGTGGACAATAATGCCTTGTTGATGGAAGGGGTCAGAGATGAATGAGCAGACTGGTTAAAGATGATAGAAAAGCAACAGTCCCTTAAATAAGCACTTGTTACAACCAAGGCATGCACAAAACCATCTCTGAACACACAACACATCCAACCTTAAAGCGGATGGGCTACAGCAGCAGAAGAACACACCAAGGGAAGAACAGGAAACTGAAGATAAAATTTGCACAGGCTCACCAAAATTGGACAATACAAGAGTGGACAAAAGTTGCCTGGTCTGTTGAGTCTCAGATGGAAGGATCAGAATTTGGCATAAACAAAATGAAAGCATGGATCAATCCTGCCCGGTGTCGATATTTTAGGCTGGTGGTGGTGTAATGATGTTGAAGACATTTTCTTGGCACTCTTCGGGCCCCTTAGTACCAGTTGAGCATTCTTTAAACACCACAGTCTGATTATTGTTGCTGACCATGCCCATCCCTTTATGACCAGGATGTAGCCGTCTTCTAATAGCTACTTCCAGCAGGATAACGCACCATGTTAAAAATCTCATACCATTTCAAACGTATTTCTTGAACATGACAATGTGTTTACTGTACTCCAATGGCCTCCACAGTCACCAGTTGCCAATCCATTAGAGCACCTTTCAGATGTTCAACATATTTAAACAAATAAACATTTCATCATCTTTGATTCAGTATCTACAAATAAGTTTGATTATACTCCAACAGATAACATACACAACTGACTATTTTATTATTTAAGTAAAGAAAAATCTAAATAAAGTAACAACACCCTTATGTTCTCACACCTTCATGTACAAAATTACTATGAGGTGTTCCAGATTAAGTATCACTAAATACAAATTCCTGTAAACGTAACACCTAGGATATAGTGTTCTGTTTTCTTGAAGTGTGTGAAGTCATCATGTGAAGATCTAAATAACTCTCTAAGACCCTCTCTAAGAAAAAAAGGTTTTAAATACCTATGAGGCTGGCAAAGGATTTTAAAAGATCTGTAAATTATTAAAAATGAATCATGCTACTGTAAGGAAAATCGGCTACAAGTAGTGTACATTTTTAACAACTGGAGATTTGTCCAGGACAAGTTGCCCCAGCAAATTTAGAGCACAGACCATTGAATTCTTCAGGAACCCCAGACCTTAATCACAGGATCAGCAGGTGACCCTCACAACTGCTAGTGTGAAACTGCATATAGCCAGAAAGAGATCAAACAAATTTGGCCTACATATAGGCAAAAACCAGGCTTATTGAAACCATCTAGATAGAAGTGTTTGGCCACAGCACCAGTAAACTTGTGTAGTGTAAAAAAAAAGAAAAGGAAATGTTCAGACTTGCTTTGCTGCCTCAGAGACGGATCATTGATTCTACTATAAATGCTGCATCATTTTAAAGAGTACCTGACAATAAGCACACTGGCAAAAAAGAAAAGAGGATTTTTAACTCTGATTCGAAGGTCACGGTTCAAGTCCCAGCTCAGGCACCATTGAGGTACCCTTGAGCAAGGTACCTCAATGTCCCAATATCCCATTACACTGCTCCCTGAGCGCTGTTCATAGGGACCTGCTGCACCACATGTGACATTCACATTTCGTTCTGATGCAAATCATCAAGCCATTATCACTATCAAGTGTTCAGTTATGCAAAATACCTACAAGAAGTTATTTCTAAATTCTAAAGATATTACTTCTTTATTCTAAATGGAGCAATTCAAGCTTGTGTGTACTTTTCTCTCCACAAAAATATTACATCCGTTGATACATTTGTTAATATTGCTGAGAAAAAACACATTCTACCATAAGGAAATTGCTATAACAGATTTAAGACTTAACTAAAGGTAGAATTCATGCTTAGTCTGAAGTTGCTTTCACCTTGGCTTATCATTATAATATAATATTCAATTTGACCAAATATTAATGTAATTTAAAGGAAATTATACATATTATGTACATATGTATCCAACAAAGCAGCATTACACTTCCCCAAAAATATACAATACATTCAATCTGTCATTACAACTAAATTAAGGATTAATTTTTATTAAAAGCAACCTCTTTTGGAACAATTGCTATCACATCATTGAATAAGCTCCTGCAGAGCACCCTCCTCAGAATGTGGGGGAAATTGCTGTCGATTTAAATGTCTGATGAAATTCTCCCCACTTTGTTGAAGTAAGGCAGAGCATATGGGGTTGAGAGAGGGATTGATGGGGTGAAGAAGCTCAGCCATCAATCTCACTTCCTCTTCTCCAATCAGTCACCACAAGGATTACCACCTTTCCCTATGGTTATTGCTGGGATGTGCTACTGTGGGAGATTCAAGCAGTAGAGAGAGATAGCTGTGAATACAAATGGAAACTACCCAAGGCAATGAGAGCAGAGTATAGTGTATGTAACCTAGTGCAGCTGAACAGCTAATCTACAACTGGACATACATACATGCATAAGGTACCAATGCTAACTGCTGAATTTTTTAAAAATAGGCCTGTATTGTAGCCACATTACAATAGGCTGTGCAGCTTGGGTGACGGCAGTCTGCATTGTTGACAGATGAAGGATTGTCTCCATCACAAGTTAAAAAATGCCATTTTTGGTTCTAAGACAAAAATGTAAATGTGAAACATGTTAGCAAATGGGGGCCCTGATGTCGCAGCAAATGACCAATTTCAGCAGAAGCTGCTAAAAATGGCTGATTGCTACAGCAGAGTTGCTGGTATGATCATTTAAAAAAAACATTAATAAAGCGAGTGCTTTTTTGTAAAGCCCTTTAAGTTAAAACCTAATGTCCATAGCAAACATCCTCTTGTAATTGGTTCCATTTCACCCATAATCCTCTTCAGAATTCTGATTAATAGCAGTTAGCAATCATTAAGAGCAGTCGAGGGGAGACCACGCACCTGAGGCCTGAGCTTGGAAACTCATATGCTTTATATTTACATAGACTGCAGCATGTTGAGGTCACCAGACACAGTACATGCCTTCAGCCATTTGTTCAAAGTCTCCAAGTGAGCGCTCAAAGCCCTTCAATGTCCCTCTCCCTCTTATGCACCAGCAAAAAAGTCCAGATTAAGTGACACAACTGAAGTTAAGTGATCATTTTTCTCCATAGCCGCACAGCACGTTCTCCAGGAAGCTAGGAACTGAAGTGCATGAAAAAAAGCCAGCAGCGATAAGCCAAAAGCAGACACCCCATGGGCAGACCACCTCGCCTTGGAGACACTTAAGCAGCTACTGCTTTGACAGTGTTTTTCATCACGCCCGCTTACCCCCCTTTGCCATCTGCGAATTCACCCAGGCAGCATCAAACCGAGCCTGAGAAATCCTGAGCCCAGAGACAAACTGAGAGGGCCATCCGTCGTGCTGACGTGCACAGGGGGAGAGAAAAACGCAACGAAAAAAAACACAAAAAAAACAGACTCTTAAGTGTAGTAGAGAGGACTGGTGTCATCGAGGCAGGTGGCATAGCTTTACATGGCAATACTAGTGAGCCTGTAGACAGGTAATGTTTTTTTTCTTCTCCTCCCAGCCTTTTCCAATGTGGTGGCACAGCAGCAGCTTTGCCATGTGCGCAAACCGGGGCTACCCTGGCCAAGTCTGCTTGCAACTCGCATCAATTACAGCGGATGGGCCTGACAGTCGTAATTACACACCTCTGCCACTGATTATGCGTGGCCTGTCATGGAGACCAGCAAGGCACCTATTTTGGTGCACTTGTTCAAGCAGTCAGTTGTCAGGGCAAAGTGGCAGGACGGCCCCTCCAGCGGGGGGGTAGAGAGGTTGTAAGCAAAGGGAAAGAGGAAGAAGGCGGGAAGCAGAGAGTATAGAGTGTGGTAAAACCACCTTCCAAACGTGCTCATCCTCAGCAGGCTGGCCTTGTCTCAGCCTCCTGCTGCTTCGTACCTCAAGAGCTACTACATAAACAGCCCCTGCATCACTATTGTCAAAATAACAACAGGGTGATATGGAACTGATGCAGACCTGTCCAGTCAGAGATTTTCTGCTCTTATTTCAAATAATCTAGAGCATATGCAAATATAATTTTGCTGTAAGCGAGAAAGAATGTGTCATTTTAATGCAGCAGATAAAGTAGAGTCCATGTTTAAAACCAATACATTGTAAAAGAAAGTAGAGAGAAGACATTGTTTACAAACAACAGTATAATACAAACCCGATTTCCAGAGAAGTTGGGACATTTTGTAAAATGCAATAAAAACAAAAAATGCAGTTTGTAAATTCTCTTGAATCTATAATTAACTGACGGATGCACAAATAAATAACTTGAGTATAAAATTGGGTATAAAAAGAGCATCCAACAATGGCTCAGTCTTTACAAGCAAAGATGGGTTGTGGCTCACCAGTTTATTAATTGTCAATCTGTTCAAAGAGGTACATAATGAAAGATTACAAAGAGTTTGGGTCTTTCAGCATATACAGTACAAGACCCTCGACTTATGAAGCACTTGACTTGCGATGATTCGTGGTTATGATGCTGCCCATCCCATTTTTATGGTGTGAAAGAAAAAGTGAAAGTAGATATGACAAAACAGAAAAGGGCAAAACACCTACGGACACCACAGGAAAAAAAGGTCGGTAAATGTTCACTTCACTAGTTTGCTGAAACCAATGATGAATGTGCATGACCTTGAGTGCTCAGAAGACATTGCATGAGACACTGTCATGACACTGTATTAAATATAACCTAGTTAGCTCAATAGTACAGCTGAAAAACATTACTTACCCGTCCACTGCTGCATCAAGAAATACAACATAAAAAAAAATATGTTTTGCAAAAAAAAAAAATTGATTCTATGTAGAAATTAATGGTTCCCTGGGCCCGAGCTCATCTCAAATGGACTGAAAGACAATGGAAATGGAAATGCTTTAACATGTTTTGGGGGAAAATGGATGTTGAGTTCTCCATGACTGTAAAAATGGACCGTCCATCAGTGAATGTGGCAAAAGAAAATATCTGTAATGGTAGAAGGGTCTTGGTAAAGTGGTAAATAAGCCTCTGTCCCCATTTTTTTTATGTGTTGTAGACATAAAATACTAAATGTGTTTTATGAATATTTACAAAATAACTTTACATCGGTAAGTAAAACATTGACAATCTTTCTATGTATTGCTGTCAGTTACATAAAGGCTTCAGAGAATAAAAAACAAGTTTTCTGTTTTGATTGCATTTTATAAAGTCCCACAACTTTTCCAATTTCCACTGAACATAAAGTATTACATATCCTAAGAGAGATAGCATAACTATATTGATGGATATCATAGTTGAGGCCATAAGTAATGAAAATAGTCTGAAATAAAACATATTCTTAGATGAGAAATATATCCTGAAATACAGAGCACATACTATTGTGTGATTTTATATTGTTTTATATTATATTGTTTTATATTAGAAATATAAAAAAATATTTCTAATGAGAAAATATTAAATTGAAATATTGAGATGGGATCAGTATCAGTTGATTCATTAACATTATTGAAAAAATATATATTGTGCTATCTCTATATTTTGGCTTAATATTGTAATATATTCCATTAAGTATACAGAAGTTACCACAGGGGATTTTGATCATGAGGTGCTCTATGGAAGACGCTGCTCTATGTGTCCAAAAAAATCTTCAATGGAACTCTTCTGGGAATTAAAAAGCCTCTGTTCGCTTATTTAATAGCTATGGACTGCTGATTTGGCCTGCAGTTGTGATTCTACTTGAGCTAGAACTCATGTAAGAAGCCCCACTAAATCAATCACAAGGAAAATCAAATATGTCATCAATATTTAATCCACTGTCTGAGAAAAGTAAATGCATTCTGGGACCATGTGTGGGGAAATTACGATCATGGTATTTTGTTCACTCGTGAAGCTTATGGTAGAATTAAGATGTCTTGCACAGCTGAACGTCAGAGACATACAGCCATTCACAGGGCCCAAAATACACATTTAAAACCAAAATACTTTCAGACATACCTACTTGACCCCCTGCCCCCACCAAATATCTTGCCATGTTCTAACCATGATAGCATCAGCCTCACCAAACTCAAATCCCAAACGCACCCCACCCCACCCCCAGCTCACACGTTAAAAGCATGGGCCAATCCAGCTGTGAGTTTTGGCAAGGGGCCAAACTGTCTGGCACTGTAGAGTGGAAATCTCTGAAACAAATACAATTGGGCCAGGCCATTTACAGCACAAAGCTTTCAGGCCCCATATACAGCAGCAGCAATGCTTTGCTCCAATCTTTACATTAACTCTAAGAATTGGGAGAACAGAATGAAATTCATTCAGAGCAATATAGTGATTATGATGAGAAATCTGTGGGTATTCCAACCATCCTCTTATAAGAACGGCAATGTCTGTTACCCTTTCATTCTCCAACCAAAAACCAAAAAATGATTCACTGCAATTCCTCATAATGCCTCATCACAACAAAACGAGCAGCACCTACAAGAGGACAATTGTGGTAGGGTGACGATTTTGATTGACTAGTCAGACTTCTTTTCTCCTAACTACAAAAAGAACACACAAAACCATACACACAGAACATTATAACAACACTTGTATAGTAGCCCCCACTGCAGGTTGACAGCCATATACAAACTTGCATCTGATACTGATTTATAAAGCTAAAATTCAACAATTTACAATCTTCATGTAAACAATTAAAGACACTTTTATAGTTCTGGTTAAACAGTGTATTAGTGACTTTATTTGACCATCACCTGGTCAACTGTTGATATTTTAACCATTTAAATAAGATTTAGCAGTTCAGCCTGCTGTGACATAAGTAGATTATAGTAGCAGCTTAACATTACCCATAAAATAAATAGAGGTGTAATAATAATAATAATAATAATACTCATAATCATAATAATCATGATGATGATGATGATGATGATGAGTATTATTATTATTATTATTATTATTATTATTAGTATTATTGTTGTTGTTATTGTTGTTATTGTTGTTGTTATTGTTTTTATTATTATTATTATTATTATTATTATTATTATTATTATTATTATTATTGTTATTATTGTTATTATTATTATTATTATTATTATTATTATTATTATTATTATTATTATTATTAATGAATGAAAGAAACACATACAAATTGAAAACATTACAGAATTTTAAAATAATTTTAATACATCAATATAATTTAAAGAATACGTACAATAAAAATGTAATACAATTAAACTATACTCACATAAGAATTAATTAAAAGCTGTAATTTAAAAACACTGATAAAGATGAATAAATACACAAAAAATACAAATAATAATTGATTAATAGCTGATGACATAAGATGCTGAGTAAACATGATCACTTGTTAAGTGAACATGGCAAATAGTTTAACTTCAAAGCATAGAAACATAAGGAAGCTTTCCAAAGCTCTTATATTTAGCTCTAAGGATATGAAAGAGAGTAGTATAGAAATAAGATCATGATAAAAAACACTATAATTTTAACAAGTAAGCACTTTGATGCCCAGGCATTAAGCACTTTAAGGAATCAGTCCTGCAAGGAACAATGCAGCTCTTCCATAATAAGTGTGATGCATGCAATCTTTCTAGATTCAGTCACAACTTCATTACAGGCTTTATGTAAACTGACAGACTTCCCAGTTCCCTTTCTACTATCTAGCCATTAGCATGAGGTCTAGCAGAATACATTTCAGTTTTCTCCTCATTTTATGTCAGGAAACTGCTGTCTATCCATTCAATCATTAGTGATACAGTTATTGATTAGGAGAAAACATTTTCAGGGGTTACAGAAATATAAAGGTCTGTTTTGTCGGCATAGCTATAGAAGTTGGCTCCCTGCCCATGAGTAATGTGACCAAGCAGTAATATATACTGTATGTAAGAAAAATTAAAGAGGTATAGATCCCTGAGGAGCACCCCACTGAATATAACATCTTTCAAAAACCTTTTCCTCTATTATAACAAAGAAATGTCTACTACTTAAAATGTATAAATCATTTCAGGACACTTCCAGACAGAATAACCCAGTTTCCCAGTCTCTCCAAAAGTATTTTGTGATCAACTGCATGAACTACAGCAATGAGATCATGCACTATACTGTCAAATACTATCCACCTTTTGTTGATTTTCATAGTGAAAATTAGCACATATATTTTTCAAAGAAAACACTATTGCGTTTGTTAATGCACAATGACAGTTTATTTACTGAATGTAACATATAATGGGAAAAATATGGCATGTGCAAAAGTGTGGCATGTGAAACATTTAATGTTTTCTTTCCTAGTGTGTTATGTATACCATATTTAAGTTTGTTCCCTGCAGATGATGTGTTATTTTTAAGTGATCAGAGTGTTCAAACTTTTGTATACAACTATAATATAAAAGCAACTAAACCACTTGTGTTTTATCCATTTGATCAACAATACTGTTTGCTCATTTCACTGTAAGCAAACACAGGTAAAGCACTAATATATGGAAGGAATGAACAAATGTAGCAATTGGGCCTACCTCCCAACTCCAATCTCCTGACAGCACAGGCAATTCCAGCTGAGCTTTAGACTCGTTCATAGACATCAGGTGCTCACAGCTGGAAACAGAAGTGGAAAAACTCTTTAGCCCAAAAATGCCTGACCACATCACATTCAGCACACACAGGTACCGGTAGGTTTTTTTTTCACACTTCAGAAGCAGGTTGTACAGTACGACCTGTGAAAATTCTGCTTTATTGCAAACTCATTATTTCCAATTAAAAAGAAATCTCAAGTAAACTGTCTCAGAAGATTTTGTAAAAAAAAATTTGTACAATAGGAAAAGGAGTCTTCTTTCAAAGAATAAGATGTCTAACATCGAGTGGATGTATAATTTGTACATATCTTCAAATCAGTTGTTCATTACTTTTCATACTTCTGAACTACATCTCTGAGGGGAACAAAAAGTACATAAAAATCATCTGCACTTATAAAAACCCCCACAGGCCACTCAACAATGAGGGGGGCTGCTGCCTTTTCAGTGACCTTAAATGGCATATTGATTTCTACGAATGTCAAAGAGGCAACTCATTTTGCTTCTGCTCTCATATATTTAGGGTTGAGTGTGCTAAGTGCAGCCTTTTTTCCCCCTTTTTCCTGAACCCTCCATGTCATCAGCCTCATGGCAATGAAATAGTACTTTCTGCCAGAACAAAAGACAAACAGCAAACATCAAAAACAGCTTCGAAAGATCGTGCACAGCTATTTGTCCAAAAGCATGGTAAGCATGGTGGGCATAATGGCATTTAATCCTTCCACATCTGCCCCCACTCTGTCTAGCACCACAAAAACACAGACACACACATACACAAGCTCACAATGGCTGTCCTTCAATAATCAGTTGTCGAGTCCTTGGCTTCAAGGCTAGTGCTTTTCTGATTGCCAGCCCATTGTCATATTGCCTATCGACATGTTAGATTAAACAAAATTTCACATGTCAATTAAATGAGTGTTGCCCGTGTGATTAGCAGATCCCACTAATTGTCCTCCCTCCTCTATCACCACCATTTTCCACATGGACGAGCAGCAAAGAGGGCTTTGTCCAGCAGGGCCCCCATCAAACACGCCAAAGCTGGGGCTTCACCGCCTCCTCTGCCCGCTCCTATTCTCCTTGGGGAGATGCTCAGGAAAAGACAGATTGAAGGAAGAGTGTGGGGAGGAGTGATGAGAGGAAGAGTAGGGATTGTTAGGAGATTTAGATGTAGATTTCTGGGCTTTCCTTCTCTGACCAAGGCCACTCGCTGATGGGTTGAAAAAAAAGTTAGGGCTGGACATGACATACCAAATATATGAAAGCAAGGCATTGACCATTAGACAGTTTCCAAAATATTGTATTGTTAAGTTACTTTGCCAACAGCCAACACAATATGTTTCATGACAAAGTTTTTACAAAATACTCTTCTGGTATGCAGTGATATACTCTTACTTACAAAGACTGTGTGGGTTTATCAACCAAAAGTGGTCAGAATTAATTCTACATTGTTATTTTTCCATCATGCTTTTGGCCATTACAATGACTTTTGTTCTGATTTGCTGTCCTGTATTGTACCTTAATAAAAAGCAGTCCATGCAGAAAGTGTCACTACAGTTCCCCAGGTTTGGTCCTGGAGGGCCAGCATCCAGTCTGGGGATTTCCCACCTCAGACACACTCACTAAACTCGGCAATTAACAGGTGAGTAGAAAAAGTTTTGCTTATGTATGGAAATCTATAGACTCTATTTTAGACACTGGCTGTCCAAACCCGTAGTTGAGGAATGTTCCATACTTTAATGTGAATGGATGGGCCTAAACGGTTGTAAGCCAAAATGTACTTTTAATTTAAAATAATTTAAAAATTGGCTATTTTCGCAGCACAGCATCCATATATTAAATGTATAGCATGGCAAATAACTTACATTTTAAAACTTTTATCAAATTGTATTTTAAATATTGAGTGAAATTTGTATTGCTAGAGATCATTATTTAAACCTTTTTGGGATTAATTTACATACTACTGACTATTACCTTTAAAAGAAGCCCATAATATTTACATTCACTTTCACAAGTGCACCCACAAAGCTGAGGCCTCTATCCATTTATTAGGATGAGGCCAAAGCATTCCCAAGACCCTCTTCTCCCCCCAAATCTTTTCTCTCTCTCTGTTCCTCAGCATGTGTTTGTTTTGCTTTTCCTTAATGGAACTGATGTCGAGATCCCTGTCACATCTCTAGGGGTGAAGTCTCACCCTATGGCAGGCTGGGTGCATCTGAGGTAATGCTGAAAAGTGAGGACAACTATTCTGAACCCACAATGAAACTGGGAAACAGATGCGCCTCTGGTGGTTCAACCAGAAACCAAATGTCTGCAGTTTTCTCTTTGCCCTAAATGTAGTTGATTAACCGAGACGCTACAGGTGCATGAAGTGTGTTTGGTTAGTCTAACAGTGGAGCATGGTTAATGTATCTAATAAGTAATGGAAGCTTAGGCCCCTAAGTGAGCATTTAATTTAGAATTTCATATATTTAACACAAATAGTACCTAAAACATCTAAACGTTCTGAAAGCAGACAAATAGAAACAAATAAAACAAATAAGACAAAAAATATTATCGTATTTCCCCAATGACAGGCTGCCCCACATTATAGACCGCCCAATTTTAGAAGCCACAGAAAATTTACGTATCTGGTTTTGAAGGATTTGCAGAAAGGTAAGCCTAATAATTTTTGCATTTTAGTGTTGCTTATTTTTATACTGAACAATTTACATGTAGACGGATGATTGACATCGCTGTACTGCCGTACCCCCACCCTCCGGTTATTCAAACAAAAATTAAAAAGACATATTTTCCCAGCCACCAATAAACTTTTGTTCCTTTTATTTCTGTTAAATTGGCCTTTTTGCGAGTTTGTATTATATACTAGGGTGTAATGTACACAGAAAGTCTGCATATTTTAATGTATCAATGACTAGCATGACGGCTATGCTAACTGCTAACCAATGCTAGTTCTAGCAAACAACTTGTTTGTTTCCATTGGAAAGTGAAGAGAAGCAATGGTGCCTTCCATGTTATATATATGGGGCAGTGGTGGTTTGTGGGGCAGTGGTGGCCTAGCATTTAGGACTTTGCCCCTGAAATCTGAGTGTTGCAGGTTCAAGTCCCAGCCCGGGCACCACTGAGGTAAACCTTGAGCAAGGTACCGTCCCCACTTCACTGCTCCCCAGGTGCTGCTGATAGCTGCCCGCTGCTCCACGTGTGCACATGTGATGGGTTAAGAGCAGAGGACAAATTTCGTCATGGTGACTGTGTACAGTGGTGTATTCACAATGATCGGAAATCACAAATCACAAATCATTAATATACTGACCCGTCGATCTATCTTTGCTTTGCATTGCTTTTCGAACTGTTCATTGCTGCAGTAGTACATTTAAATTCAACTAATCATTGTAACCCTGCCATGCATGCCATTATTCGTCAGTGTTCTCCTAATGGCAGACTTTTGAATGTTAATATTACCCAATGTGAGAGAGGCCTTTTAATTGCTTAGATTTTAGTCTGGGTTCCTTTGTGACTTTGCTCTTGGACTGATTATTTTTGGTCAAGTACTACTAGAGAGGGTAACAGTGGTCTCACACTTCCTCCACTAGTAAATAGCCTGTTTTCCAGCCCAACTTTTCCAGCCCAAAGAGTATAAAAAATATTTTTTCTTTGTTCAACAAAAATCTCCTTTGTTTGTGGCATAAACGCTTACACAAACATGTTTTTAAAAGACCAAACCTTTTTTTATAAAATAGGGCACCTACTCATGTGTGGTTGTCATACCTTTGATTGAAACAAAACATAAATAAATATTCATGCAAAAACTATCATTTGTAGCTGTACAATTTTGTGCAAGTTTTAAAGAATGTATTGGCTAATTAACCAAGAGGAAATTGTGTACTAACATTTATATTAAGACGCAAGGAAAAATGAATAACAGTTTTGGGTGTCTTGTTATATATTTTTTCTTGATTTTCTTAACAGGTAATATACTTATGCACATTTTAATGCAGAGTTGCACTGAATAAAATGTAACCTAAAATGTGGTCTGTGCAAAGGTTATGGAAAACAATGTGGAAAGAAAGGTTCCTATACAGCTGAAACATCTCTAGAGTAAACGTCTTGTAATGGCAAAGTTAAATTGAATTGAAATTTGAAGGCTTGCTGCCAAATCACAAATCTTGTATGTATCAAATTCTTTACTAGCCCATACATCAACAATGTTTCTGTTTCATAATCCAGGCACCCCACAGCACACAACTGAAAGGAGAACTTTGAATGCCTCTGGAAAATTATGACATTTTACTTAATGGTAAAGGTAAAAAAGGTAATAAATAAACACATTCTAGACAGCCCTTAGGTTGGTGAAAGAAGATCTCCATTTGCTATGCTAGCAAGTCTGTTTCACTGTCTAAATAAGCCTTGCAGAAATACTGCATACCCAGCTATTCTATGGTTCATTCAGAAATCTCTTCTACTCCCTTTCTCTCTCTCCCTCTCTCTCTCTGTCTGTCCAACTCTCTCTCTCTCCCTGGTTGTGTTTACCCTGCAGCCTAAGTGTGAGAGAGTGCGTGAGCTTGTGTGCATGTAGGGCTCGAGCACCACAGTGTGCCGTGTGTATGTGAGGTCATGCGTAAAAGAGCGTGCATGTGTGTAGATGAGTTCTGGTTGTAAAGAGGCAGCAGACAGACAGACACACACACACACAGTTTGAATGTAACCTGAACAACATTTTCCACATGAACACTTGTAAAAATGTCTGTTGATAAGACACTATAAGTTTAAACTGACATCAATAATAAAAATGCAGTCTGCAGGAAAGAGATTTGAATCTTTCATATCGGTTTGATGTCTGGCCACTGTTACTATGCCATTCCTTTTCATGCCTACCACTCTGCACTCAGAAATGTGCAATTTTGCAGATCAGACATTTGAGAGTTCACATGTTTAAGACTGACAAACACCACTAAAGCTGAGGATGAGGCAAAGCATCTGTTGCAAAAAAAGACACTCAGACTCAGGCATAAGTGGACTGATAGCATAAGAAGACAGATTCACCCATGATCAAACATATTAACTGTGGAGTATCTGTATAATGTATGATTTAACAACCATAAAGTCTTATGCAAAAGTGGTGAAATTATGTTTGTTCATTTCTACAGGGAAAAAACATACAATATCCTCTACAGGGAACAAACTTGAATATGGCATTTTTTCTGAATTTCTGAAGTTCTATTTGGTTGGACATGTTCGAAAAATAATGTCAAATACATAACAACATAACTTTTGCACAGGCATGTTCAGTAGGGTAGATTCAGTAATTGTGTGCTAAAACACGCAGGACTGTGTTCTCTGTAGAAGATGTGTACTCATTTTGTGGAACAACAATGCAATTTCATCAGGGGAACCCTAACTATCAGTTGGTATTGTTGCTTTTAAAGCAGTGTTGTGTACTAGTTTTAAAATCATAAATCTGTTAAAAAAGGCCAATATCATGACCAGACCACCGTTATTAAATAAGATCATTTATTCCGTTACAACTTAATGCTATTTGCATAATTTTAGAAACACAAATGTACGAAAAATCTGATTAGCTGTTTACTCATGCTTAGTGCATCTAAGATCATGGTTGTTGAAACCATGTTCAAATTTTTAAACAATAAACTAGAGCATTTAACATACTTCAACCATTCACATGCTTTCACACTTTCTCTGCCAAAGTACACAATCACCCATTATTAGTCTGAAAATGAATATAAGCAGTAAAACTGTATCTGCCCAATGTCATTAAAGTCTGATGTGAACTAGAGGGGCTGGGAAATGGGCAGGGGCTTGGGGGAAGGGTGAGGGTGGGTTGGGTGTTTCTATGGCAACACAGAAGTTCATTCCCCTCGGTAACCGGGGCTGACTAACAGAACTCTAGAGGGGTCCAGACTGGGCTGCTAAAGCTTTTGATGGGGGGCAGGACGGGGACAGTTTGGGCATGCGCGTCAGTGTGTCAGTGTAGTAGGCCATGTTGGCTGGGTGTAGGCCTGATGTCATTAAATAAATCATGGAGCAGAGGTCCCTGCGGGATGGGGTCAGGGAGTGGCCGGGCCAGTCTGGGGCCCTCTCGTGTCCGGAGGAAGGTGGCCCTGGACTGGCACTAATTGGAAGTGGCGAGGTGATCTGATGAAACTGTAGGGATACTCTGCTTTGTCACAATGCGTAAGGGCCTCGTTTTTAAGGATGGCTGCGCTCACAGCAGCAGTAATTAATGCCCCATTTAATGCAAACTGCTAAGGACAGAACCCAACCGTTAAACATGAGGGTCACATAGTCTGACCAGTGTAAACCCCTATGTTGACCTTTGCAGTATTACAGTATGCAGTTTGAGTGTAAAGGGAAATGATGCCTCATCACAAAACAGTGAAACCGTTAAATTACAGCAATGCAAAAATACAAACAATACAAAAACAACAATAACTGTTGACAGACTCTGAGCCATAAAAATAAGGAACACACTATCAATAGAACTGATCGATACAGCCTCTTACCGTTGCTGAAGCTCCACCAGATTTGATATGTGTCTTGTGTGGGCAGGTTCAGTGAACTACTGTCAAGAGAAAACATAAAAGACCATCAGCTTTCAACATCTGACAATAATGCTATATGATCAGCCTCCTGCAACCTTATGAGCTAGCTGATCCCTTTAGACCATCATTCATGAGCACTTCTGAATGTAAAATCTATCAAAGCTAAATCCCATGCCACCGCTAGTTGCAGAGGGAGGAAACAGGAGGAAACTTAAAACATGCTTTACTTACTTTTATCATTAATGGACACATTTCTAGCACAATGTAGTGCCCATTGTTTTCATCTCAATAGATTTCTTTCAGGTAGTGTAAAAATAGTAACAATAAAACGGTTACCATGGTAAACCATTTTATTAATTGGACTTTGTAATGTCACATGTAAGGTTTAGTTTTTACTATTTGAAGTTGAATAAACCATTTTAATGGTACTACATTATTTACAGCGTAGATGCTACCAGAGAATCCTGATTTTTAAATTATTTTTATTAATGTAAATAATAAACAAGGGTACACAAGAATATTGCATTAGTTAACTATTTATTTGAAAGATTAGTTCACTTAATTATGAAAAACAGAGCAAGGATTTCCACATAAAGCAAATGTGTGACTGGAATTTGACATGTATTTTTTCCTCAAATACTAAAATACAGCTCAGGCTGTTGCAATATGTAGTTGTAGTGACAGTCAGAAAAATGCATAAACTGAGACCTTTAAATAATTATTGCAATTTTACAACAGAAGCTCTAAGAAGCTTATAAGAGAAATTTGTGTTTCTGTCAATTACCCAGTCCTACAGGGTTTAGCCCTGCCCTGTACTGAAATTAACCAATCAGATGTCAGTACCCATGACTACCAGTCTTTATGGAGCAGTTGTTACTTGTAAAGTTGAGATTTATATTTGTGCACTAAACACAGCTTGAGACAAACAATCAACATAAAAAGTTAGAGTTTTCAAGAGTATCAAGCCTTCACTGAATTTATTAAAGTCCAAATGTATTTTTAATTAAGGCTTTAAGGTTTCACAAACAACAATCTGTTGCAAAGATTGAATAAAAGTAAATACAAATACACATATAGCTGTGCTAAGTTATGTCCCTTTTCATTAAAAACGTGATTTGGAGGAAAACCAGTGAATAACAGGACCAACATAGAGTGTCAGGACAAAATGGTTCTATATGTTTAATTTTCTAAAATGAGTAAAAAACTGCAGATAAGGTTAGTCTTAGAAAAGTTTTATACTTATTTTTTATTAATTAGTGTATTTTGAAAGTCCTGCTAATTCACTGCTGAGTGAATGTAAATAAGCCGATTAAGAAAACTTGGGTATCTAAACATAATGTATAATTTATAATTCTATGGCCTACGTGTTACCACAATGCACTCTAATGTTTCCTGCAATATTTATGATCACAAACCCTAATATTGCCTTAAAACAACTGTGTTAATGCACATGCTGTATTGCTCCTTTCCTTCTGAATGCATCTCCTGTCTGCATCCAAGGTGTGAAGTCTGCTTTTACAAAAACCCAAAATCAAATTAAGGGGGACAAGCACCTATTGGCATTGCACATGCATCAAGAAAAATCCTTTTCTCAAACCGGAGGACTGGCCTCTCCAGCTCGTAGCTCTTGTTCAGCTCGTATCAGTTGTGAATTCAAGGTTTCCATAATCTTGAGAAGACACCCCCAAATGTACCCATCCATGGCACCCCACCACCATCACTAAAATCCCCTGACTGCATGCTGCCCCCCAGGGGGAGCACCACCTCCTGACCTCCTCCTCCAGGGGGGTCAAAGGGAATTTAACACAAGGGTCCCACATTCCACCAAGGTGATAATTGCTGTTGCTCTCCACAGGGGGCCATCAGGCAGTGGGTAAACAGGAGGAGAAAAAGTAACCCCCCCCACCCCCACCCCACCCCCACCCTACATACACCCACGCTCCCTCACACACACATACACACACTGCACGGATTACACACGTGAATTACGGCATCAACTGATGTTTTGTGTCGCCAGTCACATCGACATAGGGGTTGTTGTGGTTTTTTTTGTGAAGCTCTCGCAAGTGTGCAGCTGTTAGGCCCAGTGTAAACAGAGCAGCCACTTCACACCTCCAGCCAGACGCCCCCAAACAGGCTCCATGCTAATAAGATTTATTGAAAACTTCAAACAAGGTCTGTTTTAAAACAAAAACATCATGGCAGCTTAATTATTCCCCTCCATCATCATCTGTACCCCCCACACAGTGGACCCTAACAGACAGGTCCTTGGTGTGGGTTGATGGATGAATAGTACCAAGGATGAGACTGCCCTCATTTTTCCTTAGCTAACTGGAGTGGCACTGTACTTCTCTCATTATCATATGTGTAAAAGCCAGGATAAAGGCACAAACACAGGTCTAGTTATAAGATATGCTAATAGTATTGGTTATTACCTATTTAATATCAAATACCACTATGAAATTAGAAAGAAAATATGCAGAATTCTATCAGTACTACCCAGCTTTACCATGAGGGGAAACCCTTTCATTTTGTTTAATTCTTTTTGTATTTTATTTAATCTACGTCTAGTACATATATTCACTTCAAATTACGTGATGTCTTTTGACATTGTCCTTATAAACATATGAGCAAAAATATTAGGAGTCATATGCATAAACCATGAAATGTTACAAATACTCAACAGAACACAACATTTAGACACTATATTAAATGCCCATATAGTATGTACCTGTTAAAAATAAAAAGAAATTAAGTTGTATATATTGAGTCTGGGAAAATAAAAATGTTCTCAAGCTGTACTTTGTGATTGTATAAGATTTTGCAAATAATTGGAAAGATTAAATGACGTAGCAATTAGGGTAAAGGTTTTCAGGCACAGCATTTTCATTACTGTACCCCAGATGTGACACTTCTGCTAAAAAAAAAGTGCAGCAATCCATGAGAAATATATTGTTCAATACCTATGGAAGAACATTCTTTGATCAGATAAAACAAATGTAGATCTCTGCAAAATTGTGGTGTCCATGTTTTGAGAAAGAAGGCTTACATGTATGATCCAAAGAACATCATGCCCTCAGAGAAGTATGGAGGTAGGAGCACCATCTGTAAACTGTAGTAGGACAATACATGAATGGCGTAAGAAGAATCTTCTCTCACTGGCAACAAATAGGTAAAAGAATGATGAATCAGCAAGACCTGTCATGCTTCTAAATATCTCAAGACTGATTTTTAAAAAGGTAAAGATGTTTGCATGGCCAATCTCCTCACTTAAATCCAATTGAATATTAATGGAGGACTTTGAAATTGAGAGTCCTTTAGGGAACCGTCATAACATTGAGAGAATGGTGATGGGTTGCTAAGAGCTAAACTAAACCACAATGCTGCAAAAAGCTAATTATTTATACTGTATATATCTCAAAATAAATTGTAATTGCTGACATTAGATTTACAACAAAGTTGTAGTATTTTTTGTGGGGTCTGAATACATTTTTCTCTATCAGATTAGTGTTTAACACTATATTTGTCTATGAACATGAACACACACTTTGATATGTATATTCAAAGTTGCTATATGGGAATGAATTTCTTAAATACTGCTAAAATTAAATATTAAATAGTGAGAAATATTCAAATATGCGTTTCACACATCACAGTTGTAGTACAACTTTACAGCATGAAACTTTAACTTTAATATGCAGAAAATATTTTTAAAAAGAACTATGCCAGTATGAAGATTAAGGCCAATATTATGTAAACATAAAGTATTATGTTTTCCTTTTTTCCATTATGGTTCTGCTTAAGTTGGGTGGAAACATGTAGCATACCTTAAGATAATACATATTCATTCCTTGCTTAATTTTGCACTAAAGCTCTGCCTCTATTGAAAAGATTTTTTATATTTTTGAAGACATGTTTATTGTAAAGTCAGAAAACACATAAGACGCAAAATAATCTATTAGAGCTTTTTTAACAACATCACAGTGCATGACGATTAAGAAATGCAGTTTGCACAGTGATAACTGGTGGGTTATGATTTTTCATTACTTGTTGACTAAATTAGCCTCTTAAGCCTTTATAAGTTTTACAACTTATGTTGAAGAAAAAAATATCCAGTATTACCAGAAAAGAGACCATGCATCACACCACACTACAGCACTCAGAACATTGTCCCTGCCCTTCCTCGACTCCATTGGCCAAATCAACTTTTATTAAAACCACCATGTTCCTTCTAATCATATCTAATAACTCATAAACTACTGTACAGGAAAAGCAAGATTTGGTTAGGAGCGGACTGCCTTAAGCGATTGGTTAAGGCCATTACTTTTAAAGGCAAAGGAGACTTTCTTTTTTTTCCTTTTTTTTTTTACTTTTGTCTGCTTGACATTTCCCGGCCTATGCCCACATGTGGTTTCCGAGAGCCACACACTGAGGCTTTGGGGGTTATAAAAGCCGAGGTGGTGATTAAGAAGCAGGAATAATGGCCTCCACAAAACCTGGAATGCGTTTAACAGCCATGCTGGCCCAGGAATCATTCAAGGCCTGACTCCATTAATAACTGGTATTATTCAGCTTTTCCAGGACAGATGCGTTGCTGACTTGTTAGCCACTCTGACTATGATCATTAGTGAATCTATGTGCTGTAATGAGAAACACTGAGATGTTTTGGGCTTTTACATGGAAAATGTCTGGTAGGCTATCTAATGTCTATTTTTTTGTAAACTTCCCAGTTTCTGCTCCTGTGCCTTAACTTGCCTACTGACTTCACCTTGTTAAATTTTGCGACCTAGGATTAGGGAGGACAACAGTCAGAGGCTCTCTCAATCACTTCCACACACACACTCTCCCTCTCTCTCTTTCTCTCCCTCACTCACATACACACAAATTCAGAGCTTGCGTGTTCAGCACATCCAAACTCCATCACTTTGCTCATTACAGGAGCTTCATGGCTCTTAGGGGCTCTGGGCTTTAGCTGGGATTTCATGTTACCCCTCCCACTTGACATCTCCAGCCCTGCAGCCTTCAATCAGCACCTGAAGCAGGGCTCTGGTGTACCTTCATTTGTGCAAAGCGCCACTGGTCCAGCTAAGCCCTGATAATTACGGGGCCGTAATACTCTCCTGCCCTCTACCTACTGCACACACTGACCTTAGGTAACAGCAAAAGTGTCAGAAGAGTTGCTGTATTGTGAATGAGAGGGTAGATATATCTATACACTGCTAAAGTGTGTGTGTGTGTGTGTGTGTGTGTGTGTGTGTGTGTGTGTGTGTGTGTGTGTGTGCGTGCGTGCGTGCGTGTGTG
>JBBIGC010000033.1:2781187-2795060 GCA_037576955.1 Lepidarchus adonis
GTGTGTGTGTGTGTGTGTGTGTGTGTGTGTGTGTGTGTGTGTGTGTGTGTGTGTGTGTGTGTGTGTGTGTTATAATCCTCAGTTACCTTTTTGCAGTTACTATGTATACACTGAAAAGTGAATGCTTTTTAAGATCACACATAACCTGTTCCTTATTTATTTATTGACTTGAGCATAAAGTGAAGTGTATTTAATTCAGATTAAAAACTACCATTATTTGGCTAAAATAAACAGGGTTTGGGTGTTGGAACAATAGCATTCTGGCTATTAAGTGCTGACAGGCTGGCAAGCAGAGCAGCTCACTGGGTGTAGTGCTGAGCAGTGTCCAAAAGCAGTGTTGAAATACTGTATACTTTTCAGTCTTGAGTAAAGAAGTACATCTGTGTGTAAACCTGTCTTGTGCCAAAATCATAGACAGGGGTGGACAAATTACACAGCTCTTGTACTTAAGTTAAATTATGGATACACCAGGTCAAATTTGTACTTCAGTTAAAGTACTGCTTTTAAAATACTTAAGTAACAAAAGTACATTTTATTTTTACATTTTTAATTTTATGCATAGTAGCATTATTCCCACAATGCATTTATAGAACTGCACAAGGTCTCTCAGATTTGAAGGGGGCCTTCTCCGAAAAGCAATTTTTAAATTTCTCTATAAGTGTTCAATCGGGTGTTTTTATTGGTATGTTTAGGGTCATTGTCCTGCTGGAACACCCATGACCTCTCAAAATCTTTTGGTAATCTTCAGATTTAATGATGCCTTAGACACTGTCAAGACAACCAGTGCCAGTGGGAGCAAAACATCCCCAAAACACAACTGAACCTCCACCATGTTTGACTGTAAGTGCTGTGTTCTTTTCTCTGTAGGCCTCATTCCATTTTCTGTAAACAACAGAATGATGTGCTTTACCAAAAAGCTCTACCTTGGTCTCATCTGTCCACAAGACATTCTCCCAGAAGAATTTTGGCTTCCTCAAGTAAATTTAGGAGAACTCCAGTCTGGATTTTTATGTTCTTTGTCAGCAGTGGGGTTCTCCTGGGTCTCGTGCCATAGCATTTCATTTCGTTCAGATGACACTGTTGCATCCTGAGTCTGCAGAACAGCTTGAATTTGTTTTGAAGTTGATTGGGGCTGTTTATCCACCATTTGGAATATTCTGCATTGTAATATTTTATCAATTTTTCTTTTCTGTCCGTGTGCAGTGAGATTAGCTACAATGCTATGTGTTGTAAACTTCTTAATTAAGTTTTGCCCGTTTTCAAGGTTTTTTTGTGAATTTGGCTTTTTTCTCTGTTTTTTGGTGTTGATCCAATGCACATAAAGGAAATAAACATGTTTATACCAAAACATTTGTAATTGTGATAGTGTTCTGGAAGAAATGGTGCATTTTCTGTAAAAATTCCAGTGGTGCAGATAATTTCGACTATAAAGACAGATCCTAGGCAACATAGTCTGTGTCTGTAAGGTTTTGGATGGTAGGATGCAGGAAATAAATGTCTTACAGAGTTTGTCCACAAGCACTGAGTACTACAACAAGAGAAAACATAGAACAGCTACCCAACAGTTATTTTACAGGTTTGCAACATCTACATTTATATACATAGACTAGACCTGAAACACCTGATGGGGATGAAGACGTAACCAATGAGGAACAGGCAGAAAGAAAAGGCAAGACCAGGCCAACTCAAATAAAATAAAAATTTAATTATATAATGTAGCCCTTTTAAATAAATACTAAGCCTAGAAATAGCAGGGTTATAGTTACATGAAATCAATGCATACTTCATAAATGAGTCAGATGAAGAGCTAACAGTAACAATAATTCATGATGCAGTGAATGTGTGGGAAAAATTAAATACAGTGTGCCAGCCCTTTGACTTATTTATACCTACACCCACAACTACTCACCCACACACATACTGTACACACACATTTACATTGAATATTTTGGAAGGCATTCTTTTTAGGATGACTTACAGAAACTGGCAATCAGCAGAAGGCAAGTGATAAAATACACAGTAAATATATTTAATATTTATCATGCCCTACATAATGTTTGGGGAAAAGACACTTTTTTTAATTTGCCCCTCTGCTTCTCAGTGCGAATTGTTAAATGAAACAATTGAGACTTGATTAAAGTGCACAATCACTTTAATTCTATTTTGATTTTATTTAATTTGCATACTTTTTAGTTTCACTGCGCAGGAATAATAACAATTTTATGGCAGTCCTCCTCATCTGAGGTCACAATAATGTTTGGGAAATTTGGCTTCATGGGTGTTTGTGATTATGTATCATTAATGCAGGGATAAGATACCTAGTTTGCTTCTATCATCTGGAGTTTGTAGTTGCCATTGTTCAACATGAGGAGAAAAGCTGTGCAAATGAAAGTCAAGGAAGCTGTTATGAGGCTGAAAAACAAGAATAAAACCATTTGTGACATCAGTCAAACCTAAAGATTGTCTAAATCCACTTTCTGGAATATAATTGAGAAGAAAATTGCACTGATGATGATTAAAAGAGAATTTAAAACTTAATATTTAATACCTATAGACTCTCTCACTCTCACTCTCTCGCACTCTCTGCTTTTCTTGTTTTAACCTTACATTGTATTGTTGCTAATCATATTTGTTCCTGTTTAAGCTTATTGCTTTGGTTGACTGTGGTCTTCTCGTGTGTTAGAACAGATCTGTTGACCCGATGAGATCTTTTAACTTCAACAAGAATTTCATTTAAACTCTTATTTTAGTATCATGTTATCACCATCATTTGGATTATCTATCTTTTTTTCTCAGTATATCATTCCTGTCCTGCCGCCCTTGTGTTGCTTTCCTTCCAGTTATTTGCTTCTTCATGCCATTTGGTATTTACCTTCTAGGTCTTTGTATTTATTTTGTTAATGTTCCCGGTTCCAAGTCAGGTTTGTTTTCTCTGGCAATCTTTGTTTTATTTTTGTTTGTTTTTTCAAGTTTATCCTGCTTTTCAATGTGGACATCAATAGCTAACTCTTTCCAGCATCCCATTTTGCTTCTTCTGTTAACCTGGACTCAAATCAAATAAAGTCGTGCCAGCGTCCAGCCTCCTTTCAGTCAATGTTTCAATTCAAGTTTAGTCTGAGTTGTTCAGACAACTATGAATGATACACAAACCAGATCTGGACAAGTAATATTCTGCAAAGGAGAGTTTCAGCTTAGTTCAGAAATCCACAAACTGGATTAATGGAAAGGCAGTGAAATACTCCAGTTGACAAATGACTGACTGTAAATTCAGCCTCTCCATCTCTAGCACGAGGCAAAATAAATCTCAAAGAAATATGCAAACAGGTCATATATGACATTGTTCTTGAAAACTGACCTTGTCCTTACATCATTTTTAGCATGTATTTAAGATTATCTATTTAATATTTTCAGGAACATTCATGTAAAAAACCTGGTGTCTTGAGATATTTCTGTACGTAATACTTAATGTTCATGTTGTATGCTTGTGCTTTTAATCCATTACATCCCTTATTCAATTAATCAATATATACTATAACCAATCTAATTATTTATTCATCACACACTCTGCATTGCACTCACCACATACAGGATACTGGAGAGAATTAGGTCACAAGATTCTCTAGTCTGGTAGTAGGCTGGGTCCTTGGGTTAAATGTGACAACACTGGCTCTGATTAGATGTAAGGAGATGTTATGGGGTACAGTGGTGTTTGCACCTGATCTTCTTATTTGTCCCTTTATTCTCATGATTGTTTTAATTGATCCGATGCAAAAATAAGAGTATGGTCTTAGTCTGTGATTACATCTAAGCATTGAATAATTTTACCCATGTCTCACACTCATTCTGCTTTAATGATTATTTGAACATGTGAACAGATGAGCTACAGGTCGAATAGGGAATGTCTATCCAAAGAAAACCACGTTTCCACATACACAGCAGTTTTAGTTTACATTATGTGAAACTTTATATATAGAAACGCTTTTGCCTTTGTCAAGTAAAGCTACCATTTTAGAGATATGTTTAGATTAGTTCTTTTTGAAAGTGATGACATGTAAATCAGTCGATTGGTAAATAACACAAATAAAGCAAACAAATAAAACAAGGCAGAAATGCTGACAAAGCATAAGTTTGATCTGGTCACTTAAAATGACTTAGAATTGATTAAAAGCTAAATTGGAAGTGGAAGGTGCTTGAAAATGTCTTATTAACCAGTTTTTGGTTTGTTTGTTTTTTGGCTGAGATTGGTACATCCAAAGTGCAATTTATTTGTTCTGACTGGGGGTATTTCATTTAAGTCTCAACTAAAAATTAACCAACTGGCTTTACAGCTCAACTCACAGAGATGGGTTTCAGGTCTATCACCAGTAATAAAGCATATATGACACTGTGGTGTAGTGTCAGTATTGAAAGAGTTACATTCATATTCATTACATCACCATCATCTAATACTGATAAGAATTCTGTTCAAATAATTTTTGCTCTATTTGTGTCATATTACAAAACTTATTTTATTGATCCAAATTCCCATGTGAAAGTGACTATTTTTATTATTGTGAACACACCATGATGAAATGTGACCTTTGCATTTAACCCATCACACAGGCACATGTAGAGCAGTGGGCAGCAGTGAAGAAGGGACAGTACCTTGCTCAAGGGTCAGTGGTGCCTGGGCTGGGACTTGAACCTGCAACCTTCTGATCTCAGGGGGAAAGTCCCAACCACTAAGCCACCAAGTATTAGCTGCTTGTTTGTTAAAACCCAATTCCAAGAGATCTGAACACAAAATAAAAATTATCTTCCCTTTATTTTACACTTCTTTCATACTATGGTAAGATAGGGAAAAAAACAGTGTTATAGCCCAGGAAATTAAAACGTCCCAGCCAACATGTCCCTGCAGACCCCGATGGGCCCTGGGTTGGTCCGACTGGTACTCAGCTCATTTGGATATGTTAGCCCATAATTTACCCATGGTCAAATCCTCGTCCATCTAGAACCCATGACGCTCAGGTAAATCACATATGGGGCTCAAATGGACATGTCGGCTGGGGTGCTGATGGCTGTGACATCACAACCATGCTAAACTGTTTTCATAAATGGACTAGAGAGTGTTTAGTATGTTTTTAAACATTAACATTTGTGGGATGTAAACGTGGGAGTCAGAAACAACTGTAAGTGTCTGGGATGTGGGCCCTTTAAAAATCTTTTGACCCTGAAGTAGCTTTTCTCTTTTTTGTTGTCTTCTATTTTGGGTTTAACAGTTTTTTTTGCCCTGACCTAAATTTAGAAGGAGGGTGGGGGTGGTAAGCCATACGTAACAGAGCATGGCACAGTCTTGTCAGTGCCAACATGTGGGGAGGCAGTGAGCAGCAGCCACCAAGCCCGGAGGTGAAGAGCAGACAGAGACGGTGGCCTTGACTCAAACCGCTGTAAGGACGATCACATTGTTCACAGCCTCGCATATCCCTCCCCCTCCCCCACCACCCCCACCTCCTCCCTCCTTCCAGTGGATGAGTGCTGGCACATAAGGGGCGATCAGAAACACTGGGGATGGGAGCGAGCGGCGATGAAAGGCCATTGATTAACGGCGCGGCGACTACAATGGGAGATCAGAGCAAAACGCCGTCAACGGCGATCAGCACAGAGCTCACAGCTCGGGGAACGCGCGAAAAAAAACACGGCCCCGCTGTTACAGCGCGCGTGCAGCTTCGCTTCTGACGCCCATCGAAAGGTGAGAAACGATCCTAGTGAAGCGCGAGCCCGAGCGCGAGCTCCAACCTGTGTACACTGGGGAACAATGGAATGCTGACAGCTGTGCGTTCCAGCTGTTTACAGTGAATAAACAGGGCGGACGGAGTCGCCAGCAATGGCTTTCTCTCAGCCAGTCGTGGGCAGTGGAGGACGCGATGAGTGAGCGAGGGGACAGACCGAACGCGGAACAGGTACCTGGGATGCTGCTGCTTTAGATCCTCGGTTTGGTCTGAACCAGGGTTTGAATGGATGTCGTGTTCCACAGCAACAGCCGAGGGAGAACAGTCAAGAGTAGGGCCCGTTGAATGGAGACAAGCAGATGTAAAATGAGTTTAATTTTTCATGTTATTTATTGTTATATGTCGTCGTTGTCATGATAAAACCTCGTATCTCTCTCTCTCTCTCTCTCTCTCTCTCTCTCTCTCTATATATATATATATATATATAATGTCTGAATTACTTCGTATCTTACCTGGCAAGGCAACTAAAATCTGATTTAGATTCTCATAATAAAAGCTCACTTTCAAATAAAGGCTTCTAAGTGGCTCTCGAACTATAGATATATGGTTCTAAGAAGAATAAAAAAAACTGTAATTGTTATTTGTAATAAAACGGTTCTTCAAACTCTCACATCTCCTATACGGATGCTTCTTACTCATTTAAAGGTTCCTCAGAGATCCAAATGTGGTTATCCTACAGTAGTGCTCAAAAAAGCCATGTTTTCAAGAGTGTAGTTGCCTTATTTGGGATTTTCTGTCTCCAAAGGTATACAAGGTGGAGGAGGAAAGGTGTGGATAAACCTTGAGTTACCATTGCTTAAGTTGCTCCAAATGCATCATCACCCAGCTCATTGGAATCATGGACTATAACTCCAGTATGCTGCAATGGGACCCTGGTGCCCTCCAGCCACCCTCACTGGTCAACAGCGCTGTGAAAATGGCCCTCATTTCAGCTATAGTGTGCACATCTCTATTCGGTAATGTGGTGGTGCTGCTGGTGTTCCAACGTAAGCCACAGCTGCTACACGTGGCCAACCGATTCGTCCTCAATCTGCTGCTGGCTGACTTGCTGCAGACCGTGCTGGTCATGCCCTTCGTCATCGCGGCAGCCGCTCCTGGTGTATGGCCGTTAGATGCCCGTCTGTGCCAGGCCCTGGTGGTCCTCATGCATCTCTTTGCATTTGCAGGGGTTAACACCATCATCGTGGTGTCAGTGGACAGATACCTGGCCATCATACACCCACTGTCCTATCCCACACGAATGACACCCCATCTGGGCACCAATCTCATCGCGCTTACCTGGCTGTTGGGCCTGCTACAGAGCACTCCACCCCTCTATGGCTGGGGAAGTATTGATTTTGACCGGCACCACAATACCTGCACAGTAGTTTGGTCCTCCAGCTACTCTTACTCCGCTTTGGTGGCTACACTTTCCTTCTGGCTGCCTGTGGTTATTATGCTGGGCTGCTACTGGATGGTGTTCAGAGCAGCCAGACGACAGAACGCTCTGGTTCATCCCATTCAGAGTAACCAGCCACCAGACTCCCAAGCAGAGGTGAGTAATAAATAGCAACATTTAATATGGTTTTGTGCTTCTCTGAGATTTGAAATGACACTTCATTTATTTACTTTAGGGTAAAATAATTTATTTCTCAGTTATATATCAATTTGCTTTGTTCATTAGTATTTGCTTGTCATTAATTATTTTCCATTTTTTATTTCTTTTTGTTCTGTTGATGACAAGTACTCATTTTTTGCTCACATGTATTTCTTTGACCCTTTTTAGATCAAAAGTCTTTAATATAATCTTAACCATTTTACAAAGAATAAGAATGATAACACTAAAACTTTCTTTCACTCATGGTTAGTGGATGACTGAAGCCATTTATTATCAATCAACTTTTTACTTTTACTTTTTTAAAAATCTTAATCACAACACAGACTACCCAAATGACCCTGATCAAAAGTTTACATACCCCAGTTCTTAATACAGTGTATTGCCCCCTTTAACATCATTGACAGCTTAAAAATAATTGTGATAGTTGTGGATGAGGCTCTTTATCTTCTCAGACGGTAAATATATCTTAGTATTTTATTGTTTGTATTTCTTTAAATGTACAAACCTTTGTACTTTTTATGAATTTATTTTATGTAAGGTGACCTTGAGTGTCATGAATGGCGCCTATAAATAAATGTAATATTAAAGCTGCCCATTCTTGCTGCAAAAAGCCTTCAGTTCCTGTAAATTCTTGGGCTGTCTTGCATGAACTGCACGTTTGAGGTCTCTCCAGAGTGGCTCCTTAATATTGAGGTCAGGAGACTGAGATGGCCACTCCAGAACCTTCACTTTCTGTTGCTGTAGCCAATGACAGGTCGACTTGGCCTTGTGTTTTGAATCATTGTTATATTTCCACTTCTTAATTAGAGTTTGAACACTGTTGATTGGCATTCTCAATTTCTTTGATATTTTATTATATCCCTTTCCTGTTTTATGGAGTTCAACTACCTTTTCCCACAGATCCTTTGACAATTCTTTAGCTTTCTACATGACTTAATCCAAATAATGTCAGTGCAGCACTGGATGAAAGATTCAAGCGTCTGTCAGGAGTTCAGAAATTCATTGACCTAATTACAAGCAAACAGATCACAGATCACAGGTGAATACAGTTTTCTTTAATAGCCATTCAAACCTGTTTGTGTGAAGTTGTGTGCATGTTATCAGGCCAAATCACCAGGGTAATTAAACTTTTGATCAGGGTCATTTGGGTAGTTTGTGTTGTCATTATGATTAAAAAAAAAGATTAAACACAGTTGAATAAATGGCTTCAGCCAACGACTAAACATGAGTGAAAGAAAAGTTTTTGTGTTATCATTCATATTCTCTGACAAATGGCCAAGAAATCATAAATTCTGTCAGGGTACGTAACTTATAAGCACAACTGTATGAAGATGTGCTACTGCCATTTTCTAGAATAGCATATAGTCAGATCATGATCTCTGAAGATGCCATCCATGACCAGAAAAATGGGGGTAGGATGGCACCAGAATTGGGCATGACTAATTTTAGGTGAACAGAGAATCAAAAGTTCTACTATGGTATCACTTAAACTATTCCTTTGGCGTTTTTATTTTTAATAGCCAAGTAGGTTTGTTTTTAGTCTGCTTTTTCTTCTACTAGATTATTACAGTAATGTACAAGAGCATTTATTGTATATGGATTCAGTCTACTTTACCCACCTTTGCCTTTAGGTGTCTTGCTCAAGTCCCCAGAGACAGCAGCCGCAGCAACAGCCCTCAAAACCAGAAGGTCCTTTCTCAGCCACGTATCCTGTCAGGAATACTCGGCACAGACGCTTCCACTACCACTGCAAGGCAGCACGGGTGGTGTTTGTGGTCATGGCATCTTATATCCTGGGAATGGGCCCCTACAGTGTCCTAAGCATGGTCTCTATACACTCAGGTGCCTCCATACCCCCTTGGTTGGCTTCACTGTCACTTGTTCTCTTCTTCTTGCAATGCTGCCTGCACCCGTACATCTATGGCTACATGCACCGGAGTGTCCGTAAGGAGTTCCTGGCACTGCTCTGCGGGCCACTGTGCATCCAGAGGAGACCTGGCCGAGGCTCCACGGCCGAAAGCTGCTTCACAGTGACAGATGGGCGCTCGGTGCATGGTCCACACCTGCATCAGTCAGGCCCAGGTCATTCAGCAAGAGTCTGTCCCCTCCGCACCTGGGAGGAAGGGACTGTCTCATCCTCCCCAACGGAAAGGAGGTCCAGGGAGAGCCACAAAGAGACCACATCTATCAGTCTGAGCTCCGAGAAGGAGCTGACCGTGCACAGCAACAAGTGAAGGGAGTGTGTCGTATAACACATATTTACATTTACAATGCCAGTGGAGGCTCATTGGCTTCCAGGACATTTATTACCACCTTGAAACTATTATTCAGTAGGACAAATACACAAAAGGGTCTTATCATCGTTAAAAAGTGTATGTATGAAACGTTAACTACAAAAGAAGGGAAAAACATCTGTAACTAAACATCTGTGTCTTTAAAAAAACTGGACCAATTTGATTGGTTAATTTATCATGAATTGTTTGCACAAGGTAAAGAGCAGCTGGCAAAAAAGAAAAACAGAATATTTACAAGGTAACATTTTCTGTGGCAACGAAGTACACAGGAGTGATTTTCCTTGTCTTCAGTTTGAGCTAGTGAATGCACATTGCAGATAATGATGTGCCAAAGTGTACAGGACAATGCAGAACAACATTTAGTTCACGAAGCCTGTTATTCTGATAAGTGCATTTGATGATGTGTGGAGGTTTTATTATGGAGTTAAATCTTGAAGTTGTAGGTTTGTGGAATGTATACTGTTTACTGTTTTTTATTATATTATGATAGTATGGAATTACACATTGGTCATTTTGTGAAACTATATAGAATATTTGTAAACTCAACCAAAACATAGTTCTTGGAAAGTTGACCATTGTAAAGAAAGGGAGAAATCCTAATTTGTGTTTTAGTTTCTATAATGTGGAAGTACAGGAAGATTTTTATATTTTTTCTAATCATACATATCAGTATATATCATGTACAAGGCAAATATATCTAGTACTGATTTCTCCAAAAATGTTGGAGAATAAAGGCACAGTATTAATGTAGTTGTGGCTTTTACCATTTTACAATTTTTGTGAAAAGGACAGTAGATCAACCTCCCTGACATATGCTTAACATGTTTAATTGGTAGAATACACAAACTTGTGCAAACATATCCAGGCGTAATAAACTGGTGAATGAGTTTTATGACAATGGCTAGAGCAAATGAATCAAAATGAGGTTGCCTCTAGACAACAATTAGTCAAGGTTTATATAGATTTTCAATGAGAAAAAGCTATATGGTTTATCTACCACTTGAAAAAAAAAGTATGACTTCACATAGAGGAAGCCAGTTTTCCTTTCTAGAGCAGCCTATGTGCCAAGGATCTCAGGGTGCAGTACAATGTGTGTGTATTATTTTACCTCTCAACTGCTGAGATAGTTTGCTAGTTCTAAAGCAGACAGGTTTATTTTCTAGTGCCTCTTTAAAGGAGTTGTACAGTATCTTTCTGTAGTGTTCTTTTGTAGTCCCGCAACACTGCCCAGCCATTTGAAAGGAATAGAATTAAATCAGTAGGCCCACTGATAGAACGTTCAAAGGGGTGAAGAACCCCACAGCACTTTATTTGTTCTGGTGTGGACCACAGAAGCTGGAGCAACCTTGTTCTGTATTCAGTTATGGCACATAAACAGGGTTGCACCACATTGAAAAAAGATCATACAGGGATTATATTCCTTATTGATGTCCTTATGCTTACTGTTATGCTAAAAACCATGCTGGTGAATCTGCACTATTTAGAATAAATCACATGAACATGTTGATGAACGAGTTAACTGATGAATTAGCCTTTGGGTTGTAACTAAAAAATCACATGATATTATTTGCGATTACACACAGCTCCAAGTATTCTGTTGAGTTTATTAAATAGTTTTACAAGCAAAGAGCCCTAAACATTATTTCAAATGTCTGAAATCTGCACAGTTACTGACAGTAGGTTGTCTTGGAGACAGTGACCTGTCTGTATAAGAAAGTTGAGGTCTAAATGATTTTTTTAACGATTAACAATTAATTGTGAAAATTGATGGCATCAAAATGTCTGCCCTATGCCCATTTTGTTACTGAGCCTTCTGAATCACAAGGTCATTAAAGGAGTCAAAATACGAATATAGAATGCAATTTATCTCTCATGGTGAATTGACATCTTAACATTGGAAATAATGAATATGAATGAATATAAATAAAGAACATTGCTACAAGTACTATTCTATAAACATTTTAACTAAAAACACCAGATATTAGTCTGTGGAGTGATCAAAAGCCACAGAAATTGACAACGTTTTGTGTGAGATAACATGGCATTGCTAGTCTGACAATATCAATTCTATATATAAGTCTATATGTAGTAAGTTGGATGGTCCAGAATGTTTTGAATGAATCTTCCTTTCCTTGGTTTTGTCTGACTTGTACCTTATGGATGATGGCGAATTTGACTCGCATAAGGACCTGCATGGCTACCATATCCAACAAATTTTTAAAAAGAGAAAAGAAAGGATGTTCCATCCACCTATTTAGACACAGCATTATTCATAAAGCACATGACATTTCATCAAACACAAGCTTATTTTACATTCTCGTTCTATAGACTTGTATAGGAGTAAACCTTTCAGCACAATTTAGTGAACTATGTTTTGTATTAGCTGACTGTGAAGTAAGCTAGGATATGACTAGGCTAGTAGCATTAGCTGAGAACTGATAGACTTTAATTCTAAATTACTCAAAGCAAATAAAAAAAAGTCTAAGAAAGAAAAATGACTCCACAGCAATCTTGCAGAGATCAACCCTAATGGTGTGGAACATCATGTTGACCTAGAGAACCTTATTTGGGCATGCCACCAATGACAAAATAATGACATGTTCAGGTTTATTTATGTCTTGCAGATGTCAGGTTCAAGATAATGATTAATATGTCATGCAGCCTTACTAACTGGGTGACCAAAAGTCCAGAGCAATATTCACTGTGCTCAGCGATGAAGCTTAATGAACATGTTCAGTAATAACACTACTTGCTATTGAATCCAAACACTGGAAGCATGAATTTCAGAATTTTTCAAAAAACAACTTGTATGTATATATGATGTGTAAATGTCCAGTTGTTGTCAGTCTATATCAAGTCGTCTGTGTCGCTACAAGTCACTTGGCTTGTTCTACACCATGCAGCATATCATGCTCTTTATCCTGCATGCACCAGCCATCAACCAGACTGTTAAGCTTGCAGTCTCTGAATGTCCATTTCCACCACATAGTGGTAAAATATATAGAGACTGCATTTTGGACCTGATTGTAGTTTATATATCAGGTCAAACAAAATAAGAATGACTAGTTAATAAGAATTTTACAGCTTGGAATTTATCGCTGCTCAAGTCTACTCCTTGGGACTACTTGCTCTGTGTATTGAGTCTTCTCTTTTATAGTACCTAATTAAAAGTCATCAGCTAAATGAAAGATTGTCCTGCTTGAGTTGGGTGTATCAGAAGTAAAATCACAAAAACAAAAAAAATGTTCAGAGCAAGGGGGCAGGCCTGGAATTAAAAGCCACAGATTTACATTTTAACTACTGGAATATTGCAGTGTTTTCAACCTAATATGTATTATTCATGTGTGTAGCATAAAGTCAGTTACCATGGACAATTTCAAAACATTTGGTATAAAGGTTATTGTTCAATACAAATCCTCTAACAACAGTGCAATTGTGTTGGTGTTGGCTCAATTGATGATTGTAAGTTTGAACCTGCTGATGCCACATCACTGGCCAAGAGTATAAGACAGCACAACTGAGCTCTTAGTTCAGTATGCATATCCCCCTAAAGTCAATCAGTTTGATGCACGCCAGTGTTGGCACGTGATGCTGAAGCAACTGCCCATTAACCTCTTTTATAAATCACCTAGAATCAAAGGGAAAACAACTGGAAATCAATTGTTTTCATTAAACGACCATGTGTTGCAGATGCAGAGTTTAGGCTGACAAAATATTCTGTTATATGCCTTTAAAGACTGACAGAGTACTTTTGAGGAATGTATGTATTACAGCAAAACACCATTCTCAAAAATTGTATGTAGATGCTTAAAAGTATTTTAAAACAATTTTAGTTGTATCTTTCACCATAGCATTCAACAGGTTATTGTTGGTCATCATCCTCACATGAATTTCCAGATAAATCAAAATCCCACATTTAGCATTTCTGTATCTACAATCTGTAGACAATCAGACAAGAAACAATAGAGACTCTTGTAAGTACTTGAGTGGACTTGAGTAGACCATATTTTTAAAGAATATAAAGAGGTAGATATTGTAAGTATTTGTATTGTGCTTTATTTTTGTTTCTTGGTACAATGATCTTCATGTACACCTCATATGGTTTAATGAAGCTCAACATAAGCTGTGGGCTTTTGAATTAAACTTCTGAAAACAATGTCCTACTGGATCTTATTGATTTATCATGCCATCAGTATATTTTAACAAAATGTATA
>JBBIGC010000033.1:2829569-2842542 GCA_037576955.1 Lepidarchus adonis
TTGCATAAGTGATTGGTCCATCGTACGTTATTGTCATCCACCCACCAACAGCAGCAGCAGTAGCTCAACTGACCATATTCTAGGCTAACATGGACCCAAGTTTGGCGAGCTATAGAGGGAGAAATGCATATGCCTGATACTTTGCACGTTGTGGCGAGGGGAGAGGCTGGTAGCTTAACGAGGTACATTGCATGGAAGGAAATATGTTCTGCAGCCTTTCATGGCAAGAGACGGAAAGCTAACAGGCAAGAACTAACAGGGTTTATATAGGGTGTCTGGCTCGGCTCCCGCCCACATCGAGGCTTGTCTGGCGGCTGGACCTTCACCGGCGGGGAAGGGGAGAGGGGTCCTGTCGTCCTCTGCAGAGTCTGCATCTCGCCGTCACCAGGGTGAATTTGAGGGCGAAGGCGCATAAAGGGGATAATAAGAGAGAGATACACGTAAAAGTGGGTTAGAGCCACGTACTCACGCTTTAAGCGTATTTAATGCTCTCTCGGCTTCCCAAGCGGCGCAAACTCAGCGGTGCGAACTGGAAGCCCTGAGTGTAGACGGCATCGCCTCTTATAACCCTTCCGGCCGCCGATCAGCGGCGTTAAGTGGCTGCCTGCCGTGGGGAATAAGAATGGCCATGCGGTCGCTGAACATGTAAACATCCGCTGTCCATGGTGCTGCCGTGTGTGCGGCTGCTCCCATTGTTGCCGGCGACAGGAGAGGTGGGGCGCACCAGGCAGATCTCCGATATATATATATATAATGTGTGTGTGTATGTATATGTGTATGTGTTTTTGTAGACTTGAATGTTCAGTTTTTAAGTGACAATTTAATTTGTATGCTTAGAATCATTTACTCACATTTCAAAACTGGTTGCACTATGAGCTTAGATCCTCTTTTATGAGCTTATGGATCAGGCTATACTGATCATAACGTTACTGCACTGTTAACTAAAGCACTTAGTAGGCGTTCAACTGCGTTCTGCTATCGTTTATGTGCTGCCTCTCATCGTTACTTCCAAAAAGCAACTCTTTCCAACTCTTTTCCGCTCTTATTATCCACATATTTTCTGCCCATATTACTTACCTCTTTTTCGCCTTTATTACCCATCTCTGAATTTTAAGCAATTTTCTCTGGTATGTTAAAGTTGATCTGATTCTGATTCTCTTTTCCATCTGTTTTACACACCAATTTTTTGTGCACCAGAGAGTACATAGTCCACAATGCATTGCTCCTCATGAAACACCCAAATCCCACAACAACACTGGGCGCAACATAGCATGCTGACACCAGTCTCTTTTGCCGTATTACCGTAAAGCATGTTGTAGGCGTTCAACTGCATTCTACTACCATATATGTGCTGCAAACTCAACTTTAAGTGACAATTTTATTTGTATGCTTAGAATCATTTACTCACATTTCCAAACTGGTTGCACTATGAGCTTAGATCCTCTTTTATGAGCTTATGGATCAGGCTATATTGATCATAATGTTACTGCACTGTTAACTAAAGCACACACAGTAGGTTGACCTGGTCCACAGATAATGTTGGTTAAAAGGCTAATAGGCTGTACCATTAAAATATAAGTTCAAATTCAAGTGTTCCTGAAAATCACAGTAGAACAAGAGTATCCAAAGTGAAAATAAAAGTCTGAAATGTTTAAGCTGTAATGTGTCATTTGTACCATTGTCTTTCCAGGCACACATGTAAGCCTCTGTTGCCAAATGACAAATATCCTTCTCTTGAAACCTGATCTTACTACACAAACTGAGTTTCATGTTCAGAGATTTGATTTAAATAGTATTTGAATCCGCATACAAAGGTATTCCTAATTGTTTTTACTTAATAACTTGATAATTGTTTAAAGAAAAAATATATATATTGAGCTAACTTTCTAAGCAAGCGTGTGAAGAAATTTGTTTGTGTTTGGTTAACAGTGAGGAGTTGGACAAGTTCATGGAGAGCCAGGGGGCTAGCGTTCCAGGCATTTTGACTCTGACTACCAGCCTGAGCAAGCCTTTCATGCGGCTAGAGAAGTATCCCACCCTGCTGCAGGAGCTGGAGAGGCATGTGGAGGTGAGAGTGAACCTCTAGCCACCTTACATGCTCAATTTTAGGCTGTTAAAAACAATTGGTCAGATGTGAGCCTACTAAACAATTCTGTTTCTCCCCTGCAGGAAGCCCATCCAGACTACAGTGATATTCTTAAAGCAACGATTGCTTTTAAAAGTCTTGTGGTATGTCTCTGCTTTTTTACTGGCCTTGTCCTTGGGTGGTTTATCACAGTGCCTGTAAATTAACACAATGCAGTAAATACAGGGGGTCCTCCAGTTACGGTGGTGTTCCGTTCCTCAGAATGTGACGCAAGTCGGATTTCGGCGCAAGTTGGAACTTGCACATATTGCTAACACCAGTCTCTCTCGCCATATTACCATAAAGCACTTAGTAGGCGTTCAACTGCGTTCTGCTACCGTTTATGTGCTGCCTCTCATTGTTACTTCCAAAAAGCAACTCTTTCCAACTCTTTTCCGCTCTTATTATCCACATATTTTCTGCCCATATTACTTACCTCTTTTTTGCCTTTATTACCCATCTCTGAATTTTAAGCAATTTCCTCTGGTATGTTAAAGTTTATCTGTTTCTGATTCTCTTTTCCGTCTGTTTTACACACCTATTTTTCTTGCACCAGAGAGTACATAGTCCACAATGCATTGCTCCTCATGAAACACCCAAAATCCCACAACAACACTGGGCGCAACAAAGCATGCTGACATCAGTCTCTTTTACCGTATTACCGTAAAGCATGTTGTAGGCGTTCAACTGCATTCTACTACCATATATGTGCTGCAAACTCTTGTCGCTACTCTTATTTCGACTTCTTATCTGCCCGTATTATCCATCTGTTTTCCTGCATCAGACACTACATAGTCCACAATGCATTGTTTAACATGAAACACAGCAAATCCCACAATAACTTTGAGCACAAATTCCTTTTTTTATTTAAAGGAACCAGCAATGTAACCACAAAATCATCATACCCTCTGTACGTACTTGTGTGTGTTTCTTTTAATTGCAAAACCAGCTGCAGTCTTGTCACATTTAGTTTCAGGTCCAAACATAGGCCAACATTATGTTTTGTTTTGTTTTTCACTTCATTTGGTCTTATTACTAGCTAAGGGAGATGATCTGTGTTAGCCCTTTGTACATCTATAAGATGCTTAGACAAAGCTAATGGTAATCATGAGACCACATTTCTTTGTTGATGATTACAACATATTCAGTGGGTGCATCTGTTCCAGATGTGGGTGTTTTTTGGGCTTGGATCTTTATAGATCCTTTCTCATAAGATTTGAAATCTCTTTAAAAAAAAAAAAAAAAGGAAAGAAGACTCAGTGAGTCATTCCTGTTGCTGCTTAGATAATCTTTACTAGGGCATATGTAGCCGCAGCACTTGGTTCTTCCCAGGTATTGTCATAAGAGTCTTTTCTTTGAGTTTTCTGTGGAACACCTTGGTTTCTATGTTACATTTTTCTGTCTGTTCAGGGAATTTCCCTTCTATTCTCAGTAGTTTATATCCGTAGGTGCTGCCTTTAGACCTGGTCTACCCCATGGCATGCGAAAGCTACATCTCATATGTAAAAGAGCTATGCCTGTTTTACACCTAGCATCTTAAACCACAAGCAGAATATAGACTGACATTTTAGTTCATTCCACATTTCTGCCAGCTAAGAGGATCTTTACACCAAATGTTACAAGTGTTACGTCATGGTTGATGATCTATGAATAATTCCTGCTTATCACTTGTGTTTCTAATGAATATCTACCTTTGCTACTGAGCCTTAGCTCTTCTCATGCCTAACAAACTTCTTATTAGTAATTAGTAGCATACCATAAGCATACTGTAGTCCAAACTGGAGACTGACTGATATACAGTGGCAAGAAAAAGTATGTGAACCGTTTCATAGAGTGGTGCATTAATTTGATAATGCAAAGGTGGTATTGATACACATAATCTGCCTAAAATCTGATCTTTTTATACCTTTATTGAAAACAACAATAAACAACTCCTATTGCTAGTGTGAAAAGTTTGTGAACCTTTGAGTTAATGACCTCAAAAACGCTATTTGGAGGTATGTTGGCATACCTAGAGGCTGGAGGTGTGGACCAAAGCTTCTTTTATCTGATAAAATCCACTCCTTGCTTGCTCCACAAAAGAAGAATACACTTATGTGAGCCATGCCTTGGCAAAAAAGAGCTTTCAGAGGATCTACGATCATTGTTGATTTACATGAAGCTGGAAAAGATTACAAAATTTTAAAGACTTTAGAAATGTACCCGTTTTCACCTGGTGTCAATACCCTTGACTTACAGTGGAGGAAATAATTGTTGCTAGGGGATCAAATATTAATTTCACACAATGAAATGCAAATCAATGTATATATTTTATATAATGTGATTTTCTGGATTTTCTTTTTGATATTCTATTTCTCCATGTTACATTAAAATGAGAGATTCATTTCCTTGTCATTGGGCAAACTTACAAAATCAGGGGTCAATAATTATTTCCTCCACTGTAGATGAAGATCAAAGAATGTTGTTAATGACATAAGCCAATGTTGATGGCATATGGGTTTTATTGATATAAATCTCTTTGGTCATAGCATTAAAGTCGCCATCATTTGAATTTCCAATTTTTGATGTGCATGTCTCATGTTTAAACATGTTCTGATTCTTTAGGAAAGGCCTCATGAAACCTGAGCACAGCCTAGTTTTAATTTTATCTTTAGCACTAAATACGTAAATGTAACTGGACATTTTATTGTGCAGCAGTATTTTTCTTTCTTTTTTAACATTTAAACTGTTTTGTTCCTCCCTCCTACCTCCATGAGTTTGATCAGTAAATATTATCTTCTACATTTGAACACCTAAAAAAGCTGTCAGTCTAATAACAGCTGAGAGTTGGTACTTTTTTGTAATATTTTATGTAGACGCAGTGCCAGGAGCTACGTAAAAGAAAAAACCTGGAGCTGCAGATCTTGTCAGAGCCGGTGCGGGGCTGGGAGGGAGACAACATCAAGTCTCTGGGCCAAGTGGCCTACATGTCTCAGGTCCATGTGCAGAGCAGCTCAAATGAGGTAAGGAATAGAAAGTGCAAAGAGGGTGGATCAGGGCAAATGGATGTGAGCAAGTGTTAATAAAACCCAACCCCACACACCTTTTTTTTCTCAGCTATGCGGTTGCACTGATGCTTTGCTCCTACCAAAGACTGCACATTTAGCTGTTGTGGTTATGCTGGCATTGTCAAATGTCAGGCTACCATTATTATTATTTTTATTTGGATTTTGAAGACTTAAAATGATCTTTCCCTTAACATTTCAGTGGTATTATTCACAATATCACTTTTTCAGTTTTGGGTGTATAGGCTTTATTGTGAAAAAAGTTTTTACATTTACATTTTGGGGGGGGGGGGGGGGGGGGTCAGAGGGGAGGGTTTATGGGCATATGTGACATACTTAGAATACAGAAATGACAAATGTATTTAGTCTATGTTAGATTTTTTACAATAATATTCTATTGAAAAATGTAATTCGTGCAATTTTGCAATTGTGAATTCATGAGACACAGCAGGATTGCTGGAATATTGTGTGAAAGATGAGAAATTTCACTTCATGCTGATTTTTCAAGACACATCATGTTTGTTTAGCATTTCATGGGCATGGTGCAACATATTAGTTGCAGGAAATGGTATGCATAAGATTGACCACTCATCTGTTATTTTCATACCACATAAAATGGAAAAACTTTAATGGTTAAAGTCTCCTACCTAAGCCCCCTGCATTGTTTTGCTACTAAGGTCACTGAATTAGTCATTACTTTACATGAAACCCAGCTCTGTATAAAGACAAAATGGAAACTGCCCTGTTCTCTCAGCCTCAATAGACACAAAGATTTAACTATAATGAGTACAAAATGCACTTTCTGCTTTTACATCACCTTATAACATGTTCAAGTATATTCCCTCTCTCTTTTTCTCTCTGCTTAGCTGAAATATGTCTTGGTTTACTAAACATAAGGTATGATACCTGTTGATCATTAGCAATTGATGGCAGTTGTTCCAGCTATCATTTTATAGCCATGCACACAGGAAAAAATGTGTAGATATTTTTGTGTTTGCCTGTGTTTGGTGTAAGCTTGTGTGTGTCTGCATCTGTGTTCTAAAAAGGAATGTGTTTGCCTCCCGGTGTCATCATTCGTGCACATTATGTGAATTTGTTTGCATTTTGAGCATCATATTTAAGTGTGCGTGTATGTGTGGATATCTGTGTTTCAGGACAAGGAGGAGCGGTACTTCATGCTGTTTTCCAGCGTGCTAGTTATGTTATCTGCCAGCCCAAGAATGAGTGGCTTTATCTACCAGGTATGTCCATTGAAGTGCCACTATATGTGAAAACTGATTTGTGAAAAAGACTTAATTGCTTATTTGAAAAACCACTAACATTAGTAGAAATGCAGCTAAACAATTTTATGTACATTTCCTTTCTGTCATTGTGTTAGCTTTGCCATTTCCTCAGTTTCCCACAATTTTGTGGGAAAGAGGCATTTTGACCTTCGCTTCACATTCATATTCAGACATCACCTTATGAGTTTAACAGTCTAATTTTATTAATCCTCCTATTACAATGTTTGTTGGCATTGTTCATAGAGCATAACGTAAGTATCCTACAAAATGAGTGTGAAATGTGCATATAGCAAAATATATGATGGTTTTTTTTAATGATATATAGTGTCTATAACTGTGCTTAGCAGATGTAGGCTGAGCAAACTAGAAGGTGCCACTGTGACCTGAATTGTTAATCTACATTTTTTCCTTTTGTGTATAGTTTCCGTGTTCTCTACTATGTTAACCATACTCCCCTTAATAATGCCATCCATATTCACAACATACTTGCAAATTGGCTCCTGTTCTGTTCAATATTGTCCATATAGAGTTCTATGAATCTCCTCTTGGGCATTCACAGTAAATCTTTATTTTCTCAGGGACGACTCCCACTCTCTGGGACCACAGTGACCAAGCAGTTGGAGGACACAGAATTGGGCCTTTATGCCTTTGAGATTTCAGGTTTGTTTCCGTCCTAAAATAAATTATTTTGTGCATCCTTTGAATAGTAAAATTTTAAAGATTTCCTCTGTAGTGTCTGAGAAATAAGTTTATATTGTTTTGTTTGACAATTAAATGTTAGTGATTTTTGTATTTAATAAAATATATACCTCCATTCTCAATGAAGGAAACCAATTTCATCTCTTTTTCCCCAATAACTTAATAATTGTGTTCAGAACCTCAGATTTTATATAATTATAGCAGTAAAGAAGGACTTTTAATGTGTTGCTTAATTTAATTTCAAAACATTTTGTCTTTGGGTTAATTATATGTTATTGTCGGGCAGTGTGATGAGTCCTGCTGTGATTTTGTAGGAGGTATGATCGACCGTATCACGGTCTTCTGCGGTAGCTCTCAGGAGCTGCTAGAATGGCTGGAGCATCTGCATGCCAAAGGTGGAAGCCCAGTTGGAACCTGCAATCGGATAACAGTTACAGTTAAGTCAGATCACATCATTACTGTTGTTTTTTGAACCCATTAGTGTTACAGTGGCTCCAAAAGGCATTACAGTTCATTAGTTGACTAATGGTTAAGATGTCCAAACACTAATTATTTAACCATTAGTGAACTTCAATCTTTAGGTTACTTTTAAGATTATAGATTTAAGATTGTTTCAGATTATAAACAGAACATAAACTTTTTTCCCACAAGACTACTGTAAAGATTTCTGGAAAGCATAGAAAGCATAGTCAATGAGTGTTTTTTCCTTTATGATCATGAACTAAGTATGTACAAAGAGTATTTGGATGCAAACCTGCAGATGTCTGCAAAAATTGCTCAAATGATAATGATCTGAAACAACAACTGCCTCTTACATACAACACAGTGTATACTAAGAACAGACAACGGCACCTCCACCTGCTGTTCAGATCTGCATTAGCTCAACATGGTTTGTTAAATAGCTCATTCATCAGAATCAGGTGTGTTCTTTAGGAAAAAAATAAGCTAGGACTGGGGTACTCCACTGTCAGGGTTAGAAAACATTGGACTGAATTCTAACAGTTACAAGGATTGTCTGTGTCTAATCTGTTTCTATTTTACAGGATGAGGGTTGTATTTTCACAATCTGCAAATATGCATCATGATGTTTAATTTTCCTTGGGTTTCCAAAGAAGTTGGAATGAAAAAGCAAAATAGCATTTAAAATGGTGTGAAAACATCAAGGATCTTTAATAGAGCGTATGTACAAATAAACAATATAAGGAGAGGCAGGTGGACCAAAAAAATCAAATAACATAATGGCATAAAGCTGTAATGGCCAATCAGCTGCCTGTTACTAGGTAGTACATAAACAGTAGTTATTGCATGTCTATTTTTTATGATTCATTCAGTGAGTGTTATAGAAATACTGATGATAGTCGCTGTATATTCCATTTATAGAAACCTGCATTAATAGAATAACTAACATAATGTGATTTTTCTACTGCTTACAAAGACTTTCCTCCTGGTATTCCATCTTGTAGAATATTGAAGGTAAGCCTATGGGCACCCCATCCCACCAGAGCCACCTGCAAGGGTTTGGCATGGCCATGAGCAGCCGAGGCCCTCTTGAGCCCCCAAAGATCACCAAACCATGGTCCTTAAGCTGCCTGAGACCTGCACCCCCTCTCAAGCCTTCTGCAGCACTGGGCTACAAAGAGGTAGGAGTCCTCACTATATAAAATGTCCTCCACCAGTGCTTGGAAACCAATGAGTCAGATGTATGTGGGAGCGTAATGCACCTCTGTGAATAAACATAGTGGTCTTGATAGGAAGTGTCTGAAACCCACCATCCAGGCAGTTACTGATCTGAGTGTTAGCAATTTTACTGTAATATCTGTCCTTGTGTAATATCTTTCCTTGCCAAGCAACTACTTGCATACCTAAACCACAACCTTCAGTTGCACCCAAATGAAAAAAGCTGAGGAGGCCATATGTGGATGGGCTCTGTAAGCTGATGTTAATTTTCAAATGTAAAGATGCTCTAGTTTATAGCATGTCACAAGAATGTGGTTTTGCAAGGTCTTTCCAGGCACTTGACCTGTTTCAGAAGCTGACCTTCTATCCCGCTGACTCTGACTCTGAGCAATGCACGCATATTTTCTGTATCTCTGACAGGACAATGGCACACTGAAATGTTCACTTCTCACTGTTCTCTCCATCATGTTCCTGTCAGATCCTCCATTTTTCTCATGCATTTTCTCATCCCCTTTCTCTCTCCATTCCTTGCTTCTTTAGAGGATGTCTTATATCATGAAGGTAAGAGTAGACCAGCGAGTTTGTATGCGTGTGTGTGACAGAGTGATGTGCGCCTGGCAAGCTTTGGTGTCATCTCTCTCTCTCTCTCTCTCTCTCTCTCTCTTTCTCTCTCTCTCTCTCTCTGATGAGCTGCCGTCCCGTGTTTATCTGACTCGGATGAGAGGAATTTCGAGGGCCAGGCAGCACAACAGACAGAACACTTCTGAACCTGAATAAACAGGGCAGCACACCAAACTGCACAGACAGTGTTCATTGTGTGCAGGAGAATTCTACTCTTCTTCTCTTCTTCTTTTATTCTATGCACCATTAATGACGTCATTAAATAACACGCTTCCTATTAATTAAAGCGCAAGTGTAGGTTTAAACAGAATTAATTACAGCAGGTGCGTGTGTGACAAAGGCAAGACTAAAAAAATTAAATAAAATAAAAAATAAAAAATAAATGATGGTTTGCTTTCCACTAAATGAACTATAACTGTGGAATGATCTACCACTAAATATTCGTCAGACCGACTCAATGTTTTTAGGTCTGTTCTTAAAACACACTTGTTCTCAAAAGCTTTTAAGTCAGTCCGAGATGTTGATTTTTGCTGTGACCTATTGTTTGTTTGAGTATTTTCTTAATTTATTTTATTTTTTGTTTTGCTTTTTATGGCTTTATGTTTTATTTTGCATGTTATTTAGGTGTACAGCACTATGGTCAACTGTGTTTTATAAATAAAATTGAATTGAATTATATCTAATATTTATTAACTGTATGATTATAATATTCTATTCATGCCCTAAATGGCAAAAAATTACTAAATATTATCAGTAAAATTATACTGTAAAGCATTGTGTAGGGGGGATTTATTTTGTGTTGCTTCTTAAATTTTATTGGCAAGTCTGCAAAGCCCCTTCATGCATACTGGCCTCCCAGCTGCTGCTTGGGTTCAGTTTTTTGTGCTGAGTTCCAATTTTAAACCTCTGACATAACCACACAAGGTTCCCAGAGCTGCTTCAGGTATGCAGATTGTGAACATTGATATGCCTTTATCTTCATGGCAATCGCCATGTTGAACTGCTTTGAAAGCATGCAGATTGTCTCGTCATAAATATGCATAAAGGTCAGAACATTAATAATGAGTAATAGAATGAGCAAAAATAGAACACTGCTATTCTCCTGTGGGTGGAATAAAATAAACAGCATAGAGCACTTCTTCCCTTAGCTTTGCTATGTGTAAAGGCAAATGTGGATAGAAGCTTCAGAGGGATGTAGGTGCAGAGAGTGAGATCCTCTGAATGTTGTTCATACAGTGAAAGGTCAATAGGCCAAGAGGTCAGGGACCATGTTGACCTCTCCGCTTCCTTAAAAGAGCATTTTTTTCATGGTTGTATAGCAATGGCAAAAGATGAATGGGGCAAAGACGTCATAGCCTATAGATTTACCATTTAAGTGACCATTTCTTTTGTTTAATCTACTTTTCAACATTAGTAATGTTTTTTGCTGTCACATTTAGTTCATATTTAAAGAACATGGATCAATAAAGTTTGTTTTAACAAGAAACGTAAAAGTAAAGATCGGAAATGTTCTATTATCACTTATGTGTTGCACTAAGCATGGCACATCCAACATTAAGGGCAGCATGGAGCTTTTTTTACACTGTAATAATAAAAAGAACCTCCACTCCATGGACAAACACACTAGTGAATTTGTGATGAAATGTTTAGTTTGGTCGGGTTAAAGGCACTGGATTTATTTCTGTAGGATATACGTATATATTTCTGTAGGATATACGTATATATTTCTGTAGGATATATATACTAAACTTTATTAATGTGTATTTGAACTCTTTCCATTGTATGCTTTGACTCCTTCCTATCAGAGTCAGCATTAACATTTTGTACAACAGAAGCTCCAATTTGGAATCGGATCAGATGGATGAGCTTTCACTCCCCACATGCGTCTTTGAGCCTTGGGTGCCCATGACCTTGTCACCATTTTTGGTAGGTACTACTTCATACCTGGAACACTCTACAACAGTGGTCCCCAACCACCAGGCCGCGGACTGCTACCAGGGCGTGGAGCATTTCGAACCGGGCCGTGGGCTTTTTTTAAAAATATGATCTCAATCTGAAGCATCTAAGTGTGTTAGAGACTCAACTTTGCCGATATTCTGGATGAAAGTCATGAGATCGACACAACAGCACTGAAAACTTATTCTGAAAGGATTGTTTACGCGTTACCATAGCAACCCGAGCACGTGAGGGGCAGAGGGGCGTTGTTAGCGCATTTATTATTATTATTTTTATTAGTTTTCGTGTTGGCCGTATCATTTTAATTTGTTGTTTTTAATTCGTGACACCTTAACTGCCGGTCCGCAAAAATATTGTCTGACATTAAACCGGTCTGTGATGCGAAAAAGGTTGGGGACCACTGCTCTACAAGACAGGTGGTTTTGGAGATGCTCTAGCTAACACAATAAAGCCAATATCAAAATGGCTTTGATCCTAATGCTCATCTTCAAGAACTGACTGTTTACTTGCTCCTTAATATCTCCCACCTCCATCCCCCTGGCAAGTGGAGTTATAAAATAACTTAACAGAATAAAATAACTTCTATGTAGTCAATGTTATTCACTCTGGTATTACCCAACAGGCAGGCGGTGAAATGTGGTTGATGTAATGTAAGCATGAAATTGAATGTGGTTAGACCACTGATCTGTTTGTTTAAATATTAATGGGTGTGTATCAAACAGCCCCTCATCTAAATTTCCCCCAAATTTTCCTGTAACCTGTGATTAATAATTAATCAATGCAGATAACAAGTTGCTACATTTGAAGTTACAGAAATTTGTTTTATTGTGTTGAGTCATCCGGCTCAGTTCCTAAGGAGAAAAAGATCCATTCCTCCTCCACTGCACCTCCTCTATATTTGCTTGTCTCCTACATCCCTATCTGAACTCCAAAGCTGGTCGCCTTTTCTGTCATATCTTTTTGTACGTGACACTTTTCTGTTGCCTCTCATCCTTCAGCACATGAATTAGAGCCTTTACCCAACGCCATCAGTACTTATCATTTCCTTATGAGACATTTCCCATGATTCTGAGTGGCCCGAGGCTGCTTTGGACCCTTCATATTACTCTTTGATGTTGACCTCTCAGTTATCTTCAGCTAAAACTTCCAGACGTGAGATTCAATGTTTGATCTTTTGTTGTGCTAGCCCACAGAAAAAGGCAGACTTTTCAATTAATTGAAATGCTGAGATCTTTGAAGTGTGTCTGTGGTCAAAGAGGTCAAGAGAAAAGAGGTCAGCTGAGCGTTGGCTTTGTCCCTGTCTATTTTGACCATATGGGCCTACTCTCAGATGTTTCAGAGTGTTATTTACAATAAATGGGCTTATACTACATTCATGTGAATCAATAAATTAGTCAGTCAGTCAGTCAGTCAGTCAGTCAGTCAGTCAGTCAGTCAGTCAGTCAGTCAAGCCAATCAATAAATCGACCAATAAACCAACCAACCAACCAACAAACAACCAACCAACCAACCAACCAACCAACCAACCAACCAACCAACCAACCAACCAACCAACCAACCAACCAACC
>JBBIGC010000033.1:2842642-2865792 GCA_037576955.1 Lepidarchus adonis
AGATAGATAGATAGATAGATAGATAGATAGATAGATAGATAGATAGATAGATAGATAGATAGATAGATAGATAGTCAGTCAGTCAGTCAGTCAGTCAGTCTGTGGTTTGATCACTGTGTTAATGCAGCTGCTCTACTTGACTTGTGTTTCAGCCCATGACATTCCATCACTTCTATTCTCACCCACTTTACTGTTAAGCAACGCAGATGCCTCTACATTATTCAGTGTGTGTAACTGAGACAAAGCACAGTTCCCCGTGAAAAATGAATGAAGGGCCCGCGGGGTTCAGATTTAGGAGATGGTGGGACAGAGGAAGTGGTGTTGGATGACTGTAAAGAAGTTCTCCGTTTGCCAGAGAGATCGACTGTTTTCTTTACAGGAGTGGCTGACCGCTGAGGCACCGACAGCTCCCTTCAGCCCCCTCAGCAGGACAGACTCTCCAAGGTGAGTTTATAAACGAGCGCACGGTCGTCGCTGCACTAAATGCAGTGTGTCGGGGGTTTTCGCAGCTCCTCTTCTGTCTAAGAACGCGTGCGAGAGTGTATTGCAGAAATATTTATTACGAATTCGTTGTTTTCAAATTGAATCCAGCGGAAATCATTTACGGTGCAAACTTACGGTCGGGCGCTAGATGGCGCTCCGCTGATCTGTGGCGCTCTGTGCGCGTGGCCGTCCTCCCCGGCTTTGCGCGCGCCTCCGCTTTAATGAACGTGTCCGAGAAAAGAGAAGGAAAAAAACTTCGGTTAAAAAATGGCGGAGGGGGCAACGACTCTGAAAGGATTGCGCGCACAAATGGGTAGGAATTAATCTCTTTACTGTCGCTTTTGTCGACTCTGACGCTTTAGACTGTGACCCCAGACTTGACGCGACTGTTTTGAAGCAGTTTGAGTGAACGGGGCTGATAATCACACTTTCAGTCAGACTAGCCGGGTTAGCCTCTGTTTACAGAGAAATATCTGCTGCTGGCTTCTACGACTTGCAGCTGATGAGTTGAAGGACCGCGTCAGCAACTTTACATATCGTTTTCGTTGCCTTATAGCAACATTTCCAGGTAAATTCTGCACCCGAGGGAAGGAGTTGGGTAGAGTTTGTTTTCCCGGCGGCGAGTTGAGTTGTACTGTGTCCGTTAAGGGGATGTGAGCGAACTGAGTTTGATTAAAACCGAGTGACAGATCGGGTCAGGCTAGCGTTAGCTTGGCGCCCCTCAGGCACAATGATGCTCCTTCTTATCTGTTAGTCAGTTTGTGGAATTAAAACTAGTAAAGAAGTATATTTGGGGGCATATTTCAATTTTATTGTTAATACGGAAATACAGTGCAGGTCATTGGCGGTGAGCAACACTTGTAATTACTGTTTCCTGTTGCAACTGTTCGGTCAGTTTGATGGTAAATGAGCTCATGATGGACGATAATGTGTGTAAATCAGTTAGCTTAGCATTAGCCGCCCATCACATTGGAGATCCTGTGGGTCAGTATATCACCCCCCTGCTAATCATCCACGTTCACTGGGGGTTTTAAGATATTTAGCAATTATTTAATTGCTTGGTCCAGCTGTCAGCGACATGTCACCGATCTGGAGGTTTCTAGAGACAAAGATAAGTTACTGGTTCTGCCTGCTTGCTGTAAATCCTCTCAGAAGCTCTTTATTGGAATGCTGATTAACAGGGTGTCAGCACAGCTTTGGAAAAGCCTAAAACCAGGGGGTCTGTGAAAACTAAGCCTAATAGCTGGAACTAATGAGATATTAACAATAAACACTGCTGCTGTCAGTTAAAAAGGCTTGAAATGGCTAGTTTCTTAACTTTAGCCCTACGGTGTATAGTCCCAGTGTCTGAGTAGGCCCACTTCTCCTTTTTATTTTCTGTACTGCGTACCATCAGTGAAAACTTTTAAAATACTGTATGTTGTTCAAGCCATGATGGGGAGAAAGCCCTGTACTCCATCAACGCACACATTAATGTTGAGTTGCTTGAGCAGCAGCATGGATAATAATGGGTGTAGTAGTTTTGGGATGGAAATTGTAGATTATATAATGGGTGTCCACAAGAATGTGTGAGAAGGCTATTCTGTAATTATGGTGTGAAATCAGACCCAGTATGATCGTTTCAGAGGTTTAGTTCTTGCCATGCTCATTTTAAAGTATGTGAAGAATCTCTTAATATCTCCATGTCCAATAACAGACACTGAGGGTGTAGTATAAGGTCAATCAGCACAGACTGACCCCGTAGCAATTTCAGTTGAGTCATTTTGTCAGACTGCACCAGTGAGTCTTATTTTGAAATTGGACACAGGTTCTGCACCATTTAAGATGTTTTCAGTGGAGGACAAGAACTACCGTATTTCCCCAATGATAAGCAGTGAGCAGACATCAATTATTAGATCCGTCTTGCTTAAATGGGGAGGTTGATCCAAAAATATAAAACGCTTCAGATAAATGTATAATTCAGTGCACAAAAACACAATATTCCCAAATTATTTGTTGAATTTAAATGTATGTTTTACTGCAGCAACAAACAGTTCACTTCACTGGCGCTGCTGCATCCAGCCTCCTCTTTACAGTCCTCTATTTCACATTCATTGCTGCAATGTGAAAAATTAAATTTTTTCAGGCCTTTGCTACATTGCATTGCATCCTAGTATTTAATACAAGTTGGAAAAAGGATAATTTAACAGAAATTAAAGGAACAAAAGTTTAATCTTAGCCAGGAAAAATGTTTTTAATTTTAATTTGAACGACTGGAGGTTGGGGCTACAGCAGTACAGCGATGTCAGTCATCTCTCTACATGTATAAAATTAGCAACACTGAAATGCTTAGGCTAACCTTTCTTCAAATCTTTCAAAGCCTTTAATGTTGTAATCGCAGAACAACTCCATTGCTTTCGTCACCATTATTGATCTCAGATATTTGCGAAAGCAACGACATGGAGCTTAAATTCTGCAGCAAAGTTCTTGTGTTGCAGCATGATGTCAGTAAATTCAGAATTGTATCAATTTAATTGTTCACACTCAACTATGATATAATGTCACTACTGGTATAGAGTTTCAGAGGCCTCCAGGGCCATATTAAAACATAAATGAGCATTTTCAGCGGTTTATAGAATGAGGCGGTCTATAATGTGGAGCGGTCTGTCGTTGGGGATATATGGTAAAAAGCCCAGAGACATCAGATATGTTTCCCATTCATATAGACAATATCATAGAGATTTGAGAAGCAAATGAACCTGAGTTTAAATTAGTCATCATTATCTCTCCTCCCACCTAAATCCAGGCTCTCCCTCTACAGTGTAATACAAACTATAATGCAGCCTTTATACAGCACAGTAACTACACTGTATGTCGAAGTTTTAAGGCAGCTGGTCATCCATTTTTTTTCCTTCTGAAATCAAGGGTATTAATAGGGACTCTGTTCCATATGTTGCAGTAACTGACTCTGCACTTCTGGAAAGACTATAAACTATATGTTGAAACATTGCTGTGAAGATTTCATTGCATTCACCCACAAGAGAGTTAGTGAGGTCAAGTATCGATGACTGGAGTAATATGTCTGGATCTCAGACTCCGAGATCACAGTTCTCCAGCTTCATACCCCAGTGCTGTGCCACCCCCATCACAACCCTCTTTAACCAGCTTGGCATCAGGAATGGTGACTAAGCTGAAGTGTGGTTGCTCCGTAGTGTCCCATTCTAGTGATTCTCCATTGAAATCATGCAGTGGTTTGTTTGTAAACCCTATAGAAGTTTCTATATTTCTGCATGAACTGACATTTAATTTTGCTCAGTTGTCTGTGACTGACAAAAATATATTAATCTCCTAAATTTGATGGTGGAAGGTGCATCCCATTTTCTAAAAAAATGTATCTCAGTCTAAAATATTCAAACATCTTGTTTAAGCTCATCAGGCTGTAAAGGTTAGAAATCCATAAAGAATTTGGCCTCTTCATCAGTGCTTGACCCACAAAGCTTACTCTAATATCAAGGTGTTTATTAGTCAATAAGGCCACAGAAGAGCCCCAGGGAACTTCAACTAGTTACTATAGTCCTCTCACACGTTGTCTTGTGTTCTTCATCTGAACAACAAAAAAGTGTATAATTTCTTTGTAGTACTCACATCAGTGTTTTTATGCAGAAGCTAAATGCTTGATTGCTCATGTAGCTGGAAGTCCCTTTGGAAAAAAGCATCAGCCAAATGAATAAATGTAAATCTAAGAGATTGTAAGGGTATAATGAGAGAGCCATGGCACTCCAGCAGGATCATTTCTGCCAATCTGCAGTTTCTTAAAGATGATGTGGACAACCAGAAGACAACTAGATGTGTAATGGATGGATGAAAACAAAATAGAGCATTTTTGTTTAAATGGGGAGTTTCTGTGTTTGGACAGAGGAAAACATTATAACATTATAGCCTAAAGAAGAATGTCAGTTCATCTGTCCGCAATCTGAATCTCAAGAGTGGGTGGAGCATTAAAGACAATGAGCCCAAGTACATAAGTCTCTCAATAAAGGAACAGTAAAGAGAACAGAATTAATGTTTTGAAATATCCAAGTCAAATTCCTGATCTTAACCTAATAGAAATATTGTGGGAGAATCTGGTGCAAGCAGTTTGTGTGGAAACCCACCAGCATCCAATAGTTTCAAATTTGTCTGATTCATCTTCTAAATTGCAGTTAGTGATCCAATGTCTACCATTTAAAATCAAACGCAGTCTGGTATAGTCCAGGTCTCCCCAGTAACACAGTAATGGTGGGGGACAGAGATGGAGAGAGATAAAGGAGATTCACAGCTGGGCCCTGTATGAAGGCCTGCATTATTGGCATCTGCTGAAGAGTACTTCCTGTTGTCCCAGCAACAGTCTGACACTGCAACAGAGAGAAGAGAGAGACACACTGACTAGAGTAATGGAGCCCACTGACCCACTAAGAGCAACTCCCCCTGACTGGTGTTGAGAGTGTGTGCAGGGACACAGAGAATTGTAGTGTTGTCTTTGTACGACTGTTTCTTGTGTGTTGTAAGGGTGAATCTGGTTTTCAGTGCTATGTCTCATCGTCTGACAGTATAAATTATCCAGCTGCTTTTAAAATGGAGTGAATGATGCAAGCACTGAACCCAGGTGGGCATTTTCTCTTGATTGGATGTGATGTTCATTAGGGCACAATGCTGAAAGTAACTGATCATTTACTGGTAAGATGATTTAATACAGCATTGAAAAGTCAGAAAATGCAAACAGCAAACATTGCAAATAAAAATTCATATCATTACATAATTTACACCTCACTAGATGTAATTTTCTTCTGTTGACAAAGTAAGGCCTCAGAAGCTAGTATTGCCTCTCTTGGCAGAAATAATTTCTTGTTGGTCCACATTGCCTCCCTGAAATTCTGACCACTCTTCTGTGCAAATTTTTAATTACTACTCAACATTTTAGTGGGATTTAATCACAGCAGTAGTCCATACAGCCATTGTGTTAGACTAGTTTAAGACCAGGATTGGTCATGTCCAAGTCAAGACAGTGTCCAATGATCTTCTTTTCTATACCTGGTCCCAGTCTGATGTTTAACAAGCTCATTCCATGACCCTCTGTTGTTCTTTTGAGCAGTTTGCTGGTGAGCTTAGGATTATTGCCCTGTTAAAGGTCCACCTCTGGTTCAGTTGCAGTTTTGGACAGATCAGTTTATCTTCAAGTGCTCTGTTTATATGATGCAGTATTTTCTAGTTAAACCAATGACTGCAATTGTGCCCAGCTCCTGAGGCAATAGGGCAATCCAATCCACATTTACACCACCATGCTTCATAGTTGGTGTACAGGTCTTTTCCTGAAAAGCTGTCTTTTGTCTGTGCTATATATGTATACTGTTATTGCGGTCAAACAACACTTATTTATTATTTGTCTCCACCTAACCCTGCATTTGCAGAATGTTATCAGTGGCATCTAATCTGGCACACCTTGTTCAGATGTTATGGACATGCTGTGATAAATGTAAGGGTGTGCTTTCTTTTTTCTTATGACAGACTTGTTTTTCTGTTTACTTAGATGACCAACATTTTTTTCTTTGTGTTATTTGTTGCACTACATCACTTTTATCTTTTGTCATCATCAAAGAGTTCCCCCTGGATGTACTTTTTAGTCTAGTAAGATCAATATGTTTTACCTCTTTCAGAATATTAAGTACTAAAAGAGGTAAATTTACAGAAAAGGTGTTTTTTTTTCTCTTTATTTAAATCCAGCTATTTTATCAGGAAATAAGTCCGTCTCAATGCCATCATTAAATATCATTTTTCCTATGGTGATTTGTGTAGTTATGTAGATATTTTCATTTATAATAGTGTAAAGATCCAGGTGGTTGTCTTGTTTTTCCAGTTATAGTTGTGTACTCCTCATTTCCTCTTTATGGGCCAGAAAGGTTACCTTGGGCTATAAACCAGAAACAAAGACATATTATCTACTTGTGTAAATAACATTGTTTAAATAGATTTTTTTCTTTTTCATTTTGTAGGTTCATTAGAGGCTAAACGCAGGTTCAATTAGCTGTTTATAGCTGTTGGTTTTGCGTTGCCATTGCTCAGTATCCGGCCCAGTATTTGCTTTAGAAAGACAGGGTGGATAGCTTTGTTGTTTGTGTCCATTGTTGGCTGCTGTATATTTGCATGTTGCATAGATGATGGTTTGAAGGGGTACAATATGACTCAGGAACCTTTTTGCATATTCAGTAGATCTGGCTGCACTGTCACTGAAGTGTCCTTAAAACAGCTCTTTTCTCCTGATCTGGATATAGGTGCTCGTCACTGGTTTGACTAGAACTAGCAATAAATTAGATTTAATCTATTAGGGGTGCATCAATATGGGAGTTCTGGACTGAGGATGACATGAGAGATAGTTTATGTATGTGCCTGTAGATGCTGAAGATACCTCATTTCTAAAATGTTGAAATTGGGACTACATATACATTAGCATTGCTGGGGAATATATAAAATTATTTGTAGAGTATTACAGATACAATAAAATAAAAACTACAGATGTATTGTGGAAGTCGCCAAGCATTTTCTAAACGTTCTTCTACTTTCAGAATGCAATTAATGTTACCAAGTGTTTGTTTGAAATATTAGTTGTATGTGTAATATGGAAAAACAATTGTCAAAATTGTCAAAAATGAGGAATTAAGATAGGAACAGGGATTTTTATTTAAGCAGATCACAAGCATGTGCTGTGCAAAATGCTATAGAACTTATTTTATAATGGAACTCTTCCCAAGAGTTTATTTAATGTGCTTTTTATAATAATTGCAGTTGGATTATCAAATACAGAGTACATACACAACATTATTGGAAAAGCACTATGCTTTACCTGCTAGGCTTTGGAGGTGTTATTTTAGACTTCAGGTTGGTTCAGGTGCAGCATTTGGTGAAAATTGAGGCTACATTTCATAACTGAACCAACTCCTATGGCTCGGACTCTGGATATACCACACAGAACTGTATGTCATGTTTACTGTGGTGAGCTCTGGCAGAGCTGGAATAAAAGCAACTTTAAACACTAACCTGCAATATGGGACGTTAGCGACATGAGTTCACTCTGGCTAGGACTCAGGTAAACCTGGCCTGAAAATCTCTGAATAAACTGAATAAAGAAGAAAAGCAATGTCAAGAACAGGCTACTAATAAACTCAAAATCTATTTAAATTTCTATTTCTGCGCCACTATTAATGCACTGCTACATACAGCATATATTTGGAGTTTTAAAATATGCTTATTGTAAAATTGTTGTTACTGTTTAAGGTTTTGTTTGGAAAGAATGAATTAACTTTATTTGAATAAAGTTTGAGCTCACCTGAAAATGAGTGGGTTGTACGGATGAGCAAGTGAAATGGTGAAAGGAGAATATGACTCTACTTAGAGAAATGTTTCCAATATGTATTGTCACAATGTTTTCCATCATCTGCTAAGATTGACCAAATGAAAAAGAGCCAGCAGTGTCTAATATACATATTTGGCTTTTGTGTAAAATTTATGGAAAGCTTAAAAAGCTCACACTACAGGGATATATTATGAAAGTAGGACATTTAAGTAGAAGTATGCAATGGGGATTTCCCCTCTCAAACAATTTATTGAAACAAAAGCCAACAGCAGTGGTGAGTAAACCACAACAAAAAATGTCAGTGTGTCAATAACGTGTCATGTGCCCCTGAGCATCAATTACAGCTTGACAAAGACGTCTCATTCTGTTCACAAGTCGACTTATTGCAGTTGAGGTATGGCATCCCACTCTTCTTGAAGGGCGGCTCTCGGGTCAGTTATGAGCTTCTACATGGAGATTCCGCTGATTCAGGTCTGGAGAAAGTGAAGGTCACTCCATTCGAGGTTCCCCAGTCTCCAGCAGTTGTTCCCTAATGATGCGACCTCGATGAGCTGGAGCATTGTCGTCCATTAAGATAAAATTAGGCCTGTGTTGTTCATGCAGGGGCACAATGACTGAACTAATGATGTTATTCAGGTAGTATTGGCTTGTCACTGTACCATTGTTAGTGTAGGGCAGTTCTGTATTGACTAGACACACCTGCCCACACTGTAACACTACCACCACTGGGGACAACAGTGGCTGAAGCATAGCGATCTCCTCGACGTCCACTGGACCCCTGGTCCCTCATCCAGTGTAAATGCTCTCTGCGTCTGGTGGTGTGGTCAGGTATCCTTGCAGGACACAGAGCACACTGATGTTGATGACACAGTCTGGAGTTGAGTGACCATCATCCGGTTCCTCAGGGCACAGTCCACAATGAAGTGGTCATCAGTGTGGAATGTGGCCAAAAGACGTCCACTTCTATGTTAGAGAACAGCAAGTTGTGTAAAAAGTAGTGAAACACTTAACAGTTGGACATGTGTATTGTGTTAACATCTTTATACTTACAAAATCACCAGAATAATTTTATCAAGGGGTGCCCAAACTTTTGCATAAGACTGTATATAAACACACACACGTGTGCGAGCATGTACACATGTACAATAAGTTCTTATGAACAAATGATGCTTAGAAAGCAAACTGTTGCCACAATTTATCAACATAATGATAATCATTGCCCAGCAGCTCCCCTATTGCTGTCCCCACAGAAAACTTTGATTCAATGATGAGACTTGTGTTGAGGCTGAGAATATTCATTTAAGGTGTTTCCAAGCAGATCTGTGGTTACAGAAAATGCAATGACATCTATGATTTTCACTTATTCTGTTTTGAGAACTGTTTTCATTATTAAAACCTTTTATGAGGCTTTGTCACCTGTCCAGCATGCCCTGAGGTGCGTGTGCGTGTGCGCGCGTGTGTTCTCTTTTAAGAGCTGTCTTATCTTAGCACCACCATCTTAGGATGTTCCTCTGCCCATCCCCTCATCAAACTCAAATGATGAACAGCTGGCACCCAGTCATTTTAAGGGCTTAGACATAACATCCTTCACAAACAGCTTTAACTTCTGCATCCCAGGCTCTTTGCTTTGAAGTATTTTCCCTTCCATGGTTTGATCAGTGTCTTTAAGAAGCACAATCTTTTATTGTAGTGATCATCCCAGTGTCTGAAAATAAACAAAGTTCCTGCATCAAAGACGACTTGAGCTGTGTCAAACTGCATGTGTGAGTGTCAGGGGAAACTTGCTACTTTGGTCAGGTTTTAAACTTGTATTGAGTCCTTGTATTGGACTGACCACCAGGTAAGGGATGGTACTTCTATGATGTATAGTTTAAAGTAATTGATTTAAGCCTAGTTTAATTTAGTGGAAGTCTCTGATCTGGCGTTTCAAAATGCCTTTTTGTCGAGTGACTCTTAAGAGTTTCAGTATCCATGTTTCATACATATGCTTCCATTCTGTAGTAGTTATTGATAGAAACACACACTGATTCATTTGGTCTTTCATCCCTTGCTTTATTATGTTAATGTGCAAAGTTTTAGAAGTCCTCTGTGGAAACACTTTTGTTCCTGCTGTTTCCACAGCCGATAACCCCCCTTTGTTTTATTGTTCGCAGTTTTCCGGTGCAGCCTTTTTCCCCTCAGTTTTTTTTTTTTCTGTGCTTAAACTTTACAGTTACTCCACTTGCCACTCAGCACAAAAAGTGAGGAACATGCTACATGCCAGACACAGGCTCTTCACGAGGGCCTTTAGGATAACAGAATTTTAATTGAGATACCAAATGTAGTTTCACAGTGCTCAATATCAGATGATACTTTTGGGGGGAAATCATAATTATGTGAACACCAAATTTTTACTGAATCGGGCATTATTTTATTTGGCTTTTGACTTAGGTTAGCATATGTATGTCTGCCTGTCTGATTTAAATTAGCATGCACAATGTTTGGGTTATCTCTTAAAAGCAAGGATGCTAATTAGTTACAGGCTGGAGCATATAATTCTATGAACCTTTTATTGCAAATAATCTTTTATTATGAGCATAATGTGTTTTTTCTTACAAAATTACAAAAGGGTTTTTGCACACATTTCATTTACAATGAGCTCTATTTCAGGGGTCCTTTAGGCAAACTATATTTGCTTTATGGTAGGCTTTGGTGGTACGCTTTTCCACATACCTTCATACATTGCTCATCCCAAAAAAAGTCTCACACTAATATTTCGTTTTTTCTGCAATGCCACAACATTTATTTTCATCCAGAGTTGCATTAATTTTTACCCAAGCTCTTTTAGAGATGATGGGACAGTCGGACCACTCCTTCTCCAGCACATCCCAAAGATTCACAATGGGGATAAGGTTTGGACTCTGGTGGCCAATCCCTGTGTGAAAATGTACCACCCTTTCACAATTTGTGCCCCATGAATCCTGGCATTGTCCTATTGGAATATGCCTGTGCCATCAATGCAGAAGAAATTTACAGATTGAATAACCTGGTCATTAAAAATATTCAGGTAGTCAGCTGACCTCACTCTTTAAGCGCATAACATTGCTGAATCTAGACCTGACCACCTGCAGTAACCCTAAATCACAGCACTGCCCCCACAGGCTTTGCATGCAGCAATTATCTAATTGGAAACTCTTACCTATTTGCTTTGTTAAATCCAGATGGTGACACTTTTTTAGGACAGACAGTGTACCTTCCTGGAGTACTCTTTGTATAATGGCATTATTGGGGTGAAAAACAAAGCTAAATTGCTGTTATGAGTCATTGTAACTTTATCTAGCTGACAGTTTTGTATGTCTAAATTCTTATTTGGACAAGTCTCGCAGAGTACCTGCTGTGGTTGCGTGATATTTCAATATTTGTTGAATAGTTTGAAATCGTAGTAGAAGTGAATTTGAGTTGGGACTCAAAAAATAAACTTAATGCAATAAAATAACAAAATATAAAAATATTTGATCTGTGGTTATTCAAATACTACAGATTCTGTGGAGACATCATCAATCTGCATCAGTAGTCCGTTCAACCAGCACGTTTCAACAGTCATGCTTCTATAACCTATCTATGTTAGCTCCAGTAAACATTGTCATAATGGATCTCATAGCCAAGCAAATCATCCAGCATATTTAGATGTTCTGTTCTTTTATGCATTAAAGAGCAAATTTTCAAACTATTACAAAATTAGTTTTAACATTTAATGGTGCCAGTTACATCACTGAGTGCTGTTACTGTCGTAACATGGCCGTCATCAGACATGGGCTGTGTTTAGAGGTGTTTAAAGGTTTGTGAACCACTGTGTTTCACAGTTGTGCCCTGTACAGTCAAACCCAGTTAGCTTGCCCTCATTTATCTCGCCAAACCCGCCATGAAAGTCTGTAGGACAGATTTTCTTCTAAGCTATTTACCTCGTTAAGCAGCCAACCTTGTCTCTCGCCCTCACCACAACGTGCAAAGTGTCAGGTATACGCATTTCTCCATCTATAGCTCACCAAACTTGGGTCCATGTTAGCATGACTGACAGTGTTCTAGGCTTCAGCGCTAATTCTATAAGTCGCTGTTGGTGCTGCTGCTGTTGGTGGGCGGACAAAACTAACGTACAATGGACCAGTCACTGATGCAGCCTCAGTCTGGTTGTTGTCTGGACCAATCAACAAAAGAAACCCAGTTGGTTGGTTAGTCCTGTCCATGCTCCGCCCTCCACTAGTATGACTCTGAGTTTGTGTCCAATATTATTGTATTATTTTTAGTTCACTACATTTGCCTAATAATAATACACTTATACCTGGGATGCAGAGAGACAAGTTAGACAGTAGGGGGAAGGCATCTGGGTGCTTCCTGCATAGCTAAGTGGATCCCCAGAAAGAGTTCATGCATTCCTTGGTTCCTGCCCCAAATAGTCAAAAGTACATTTTGCGTGAGCAAAACAAACTCTGAGTAAGAAAAAAAATTCAGAGCATGCAAAAAAAAGGATGCATGCTTGCAGTTCAGTTTGTTAATCTTGGTTGAATTTGTGCACGTGATCGTTAATGTCTGCGTGTATGAATATAATTCACTCGCGAGCATTTTTTGCATGTGACTTTTGACACAAATCTAACACCATAATGTAGAAGAAAATTTTTTATTGAAGGTGTCAGAGTTTGTGTAGTATCTTTAGCTAAGATTAGCGGCTCATCTGGATGAAGTCTGATCAGATGAAGGTAGAGGTTAGTTGTGTTGCTGCAGTTTTTGACTTTGCTTCTGCACTACCTACATACTGCAAACATCATGTCCTGCTGTCGACTCTTTGGTTTTTTCAAAAATACAAAATTCATACGATTCATACATTCATAGCTCTTGTTCTTGTGCATGAAATCATTGCCCTTCAAACATGTTTAGCTTGTTTATCCCAATTTCTTTTTTGTCATTTTGCTCATGATTTAAGTATATGTGTTTTGTCCTGATCCTTTTTCAGCTGCAGCCGCACAGGCACAGGCCGAAGAACGGCGCAGCCTGGCCGAGAATAGCCCAACGCCAACAACTACACCTGCTACCACAAAGAACCATGCTAAACCAGGTATATGCTAAGGCAAGCATATGGTAGTTTTACAGCAGTGAATGAATGTCATTGTAACACAGAATTACCTAAAGTGGCTTAAATAATGTGAAAATGTGTGTGTTCCTGTGTATGAGAAATTGCATTGAAAAAGTCTTCCATGAAATCTTTGATTATAATATACAATTATATAATGTATATAATATACAATTGATGTATATATTACAATTCTGCCAATGGCATAAACATTAGCTGAGTTTCTCCATTGTCACATAAACACTGTTGACAGTAATGCCATTACTGCACTTTGCTGACAGTCCACACACCCAGTTTGATGACTCAGTGTTAACGCTGCAGGAGGTTACCTGAGCTCATAATTGAATCTGAAATATCAGCTATGTGAAACCATGTGAGGAGATTATCTGTGTGGAATGGATCTGATACCCATTCCTATCAGTCAGGGAGCTCTGCTAATGATTGTTTGAATCTAGTATTGAAGACATCTGGGAATAACCTTATGCTTTGCTTTTTCGTTAGTCATTGATGGAGCAGCACTTAGGATAGATGACAAACTTCGAGTTGCTAAAGAAAGAAGAGAAGAGCAAGAGAAGCAGCAAGGTGAGTCATGGGCAAGAGAAAACGCCTGTTATTCCCTATTTATACTTTAATATGCTAAAATACATTAGCATACATTTAGTTCTATCTAGACATACAGTACAATGTACTGTAATACTCTGGAAAACATGAATGTTTTAACACACATGCTATTTGATTTTTCAGCGGTGCGCGAGTCCCAGATCCTGGAGCGAGAGCGTAAGGCCAAATTGCAAGTAGAGAAACAGATGGAGGAGAGACAGAGAAAGCTGGAGGAGCAGCGCAGGAAAGAAGAGCAAAGGAGAGCAGCTGTAGAGGAGAAGAGAAAACAGAAACAAGAGGAAGAGAAGGTATGTTAGTTTTTTCCCTTAATATCTGTTTCTTGCTTTCTTCCATTCTCTGTATTCTATCAGTTTTATTGCTGTTTGATGAACCCTCTTATTGACAAGTAATTGTCGTTCATAATAAACTCTAAATTACAAAGAATGCTGCACAACAAATTAAACCTAAAGTCAATTTGTTTAAATGCCACTAAATGCTAACTTTTATTTTAGGCTTATGTAATCCTGTACATGAAGAAAATGCTGAACGTGTATATTTCACTCTCTGACTTCAGAATCGTCTGGGGGTTAACTTCAAGTGTAATCTTTTAATGCTCATTTGTCTGTCTGAAGTTAACATATTAATATTGTAGATGACATTCTATGGTTTTTATTTACTATAACATTGTCCTCCTTAATGTTGTGTACTAGGAAGTTTTAGTTCCACTATGTAGAAATGACAACTCTCTTTATGAGTCCCCCTCAGTTCAGGGCACTATAATGTTTGGGGCAGTTGGGTTCACAGGTGTTTGTGATTTTACTCAAGTATGTTTCATTGTGTCATTAGTACAGTGGCTAGACGCCTAGACTTGAAACTGTTATGAGTCTGACAAACAGAATAAAACCAATAGAGACTTCGGTCATACCTCAGTGTTACCAAAATCAACTGTCCGGAATATCATGAAGAAACGATGCCCTGGCAAGCTCTGTAATTGCAAAGGGTCTAGAACACCAAGGAAGACCTCTACTGCCAATTTACTATGGTAAAGAAAACTTCTCAAACACCTGCCCAACATATCAGAAACTTCAGTGTGTCTTTGTCATAGACTACTATCCATAGAAGACTGCATGAACAAAATTACAGAGGCTACACTGCAAAATGCAGACTAGAGATCGAATATTGATTTTTCAGGCCTGATGTCAATGTCAATGAATCACAGACTTCAAGCAGTCATTGCAAGCAAAGAATATGTACAAAGTAATAAACATACCTGCTCAAATATACCTACCATTACTTTGTCCCAAACATTATGTTGCCCGGAAATGATGGAGAGGTTGATATAAAAAGTGTTGCCATTTCTACATGGTGAAACTAAATGTATACAAATACACAGAATTCACATATTAAGAAATAATATAAATGATACTTATAATAATAGTCTTGTGTGTAGGAGCACTATGCGGCAGTTATGCGCCGTACTCTGGAGAGGAGTCAGAGAGTAGAGCAGAGGCAGAAGAGATGGTCGTGGGGAGGCCTCACTGACTCAGACCACAAAAATGGTATGCACACTTTTTTATCTGCACTCGTTGTCCATTTTTAGCTCCAGCTTCTTTCTTCTAAGCTCATTTTACTATTTCCAAGCTGGACTAACAGGTTAAGTGTTTAATCCACGAATCTGCCAGATTTTAACCACTGACAATTCAATTGCGTAACATCAGGTTATTTCATTTTACAGTTAAGTGGTGGGATACATCAGATAAGTAAACAGGTGTTTGAAAATTGGCATTCATAAGGATTCAAGCAGCTTTGACATGGGCAAGGTTGTGATGGCTATAAAAGCGTGTCCGGGCATCTTCAAAATAGCAGATTTTGTATGTTCCAGTGGAGGATGACTGGCAACCAAGACTCACTGATGCTTGTGAGCAATGTTTACTGCCCCCTTTGGTCCAATCCCACTGAACTATTGTTGTACAAAAAGTTAATGCTGGTTATGGACGTAAGGTATTGCACACAGTGCACCACAGTCAAAGCTGTTTTGGTGACATAAAGACGACATACAGCATTATCAATGAAGTGGCTTATCGATTATTTAATGGCATATTTTTATAACACAAATGGTTTGTATTTAGGGCTGCACAACATATCATTATTGCTATTGTACATCTACATATTGCGATTTCAATATTTTTCAATATATTTCTCTAATTTAAAAAGGCTTGAAGTATGTACCGTATTTCCTCAACGATGGGCAACCCCACATTCCAGGCTGCCCCATTCTATAAGTAGTCGAAAATGCTTATTTAGATAAGCCGCCCCATCTTATTAGCCGACACATTACTGAGTTTACCAATCTGAAGTATCTGATCTAACTTGGCAACTCTGTAGCAGTAGTGACATTATAGTTGAGCATTAACAATTAAATTGATACATTTTGAACTCACCGATATCATGCTGTAACACAAAAACTACACTGCAGATTTTTATCTTCGCTTTCGCGAAGCAATGTGTGCAATATCTGAGACCGATATTGATGACAAATACGTGTCCGACATCAGTGACAGGGCGCAGTTGATGAAGTTTTTTTAATGAATTAATTTAAAAAAAAATTTGATTGATTGATTTGAAGAAAGGTAAGCCTAATAATTTTTGCATTTGTTTCTAATTTTATACATGTGGTACAGCTGTACTACAGTACCCCCACCCTCCGGTCATTTAAATGAAAATTAAAAACTCACCTTTTCCCAGCCAACAATAAACTTTTGTTTTCCTGGATGCAAAAGCAGCGATCAAGTGACCGAACATCACTGATCGATCTTTGCTTTGTGTTGCTTTTTGAACCGTTCGTTGTTGCAATCGACAGTACATTTAAATTCAACTAACTATTTGGGGATGTTATCTTTTTGTGCACTGAATTATGCTTTTAGCAAATGTTCATGTTTTTAGATAGGCTGTTCCATTTAAGCAAGCCGCACCCAATACCAGGTTTGTAAAATTCATGTAGAAGCTGCAGCTTATCATTGGGGAAATACGGCAACAATTGTTAAAGCTTTCCAATGTACATTCAGCCAAAACCAACACCAATTTGTTTCTTTTTAATTGTACAACAGTTGAGTCTCACACCTTCACAAGAAAGTTTAAAGAAGTTCTGTGATTGGTTAGAGGCTCATTTGCATATTGCAAATGAGGCTCTCAGTATTGCATAGTCATTTATTGCAATAACAATGTACAGATGATTTATTGTACAGCTTTAAATGTACAAAATACATAATTACCTTAATCTTTAATCCCTGTTCCTGTTGGTCTACTTCTGCCTTTGTAATGTTTTGGGAGACATGACTGATCTTCCTGATGATCCCCACTGTGCTTTTCCATCTCTTCCTCCTTGTGGAGAAGGTTCATCTCCTATAGCATCTTGTCTGTCCCTGCCCCTTCCACAGGAGAAAGCGACAGTGGCACCACTTCTTCACCAGTCACTATATTAATCTCCCCAGCTTCACCAGTCTCCAAGCCGCCCAGGAGCCAGACATCACAAGGTGGTCAATATTTGCTAGCTTAGCACAAACTGGCACTTTCTCTTCTCCTCCTTGCTTTAGCGCACTCATCTGTCTGGCTGGATCGGTGTGTCTTGTGCTCACAGCAGGGATGTCTGTCTTTCATATCACACTCATTCTTTTTCTCTTCTGTTACACTCAAAAAATATAAAATGGTGGCAAAGGTTTTTTTTCTTCCCCAAGCAGGAGTCACTTTCTCATGAAAAAAGCACCTTTTGCCTAATTGCATGGACATCTTGAAAGATGACTTTGTCATCAGGTTGTTTTTTTTTTCCAGATCTAGAGTTTCTTCTTGTTGACTAACTCTGCTGAATTGTATTGGCTTTGGTTTGGCTTTTAACATGTACGTTTTAAGAGTAATGCATCTTTCTGGAACTTTAAGTTCTTATTAGGAGACGACAAGCTGCTTATGTTATCACGGGTATGTCTCTGGGGGTGGGGGTGGGGGTGTGAGAGCTGGTTGGAACAAAATGTTCAGAAAGTAGAAACTAATGGCATTGGGTAATCTGTATCTCTGATGGATCAAAAGAATTTATTGGGCCCAGTAATTTAGACTGTCACTTCATTGTATTGTTTATTTAGTGCTGTTAGGATTTGTTGAATTTCAGCTGCACGTCACTTACTTACATAGGAAATGACAAGTTGCTCTGTCACCTGAGCACAGGGTAAGGGTGGTAGTATCTCATATTGCTATTTACATCTTACATCTGGGGTGTTCTACGTACTCTATGTAATTGTACATACTCTTAAGTTCTTGGTTGTTGTATCCCTGTACTATTTAGTATATATTCTCAAAAAGCCAAGTCTGATTAGTGTACCTCAGCCCAATCTACCCTTTGCTTTTGGTGTCATAGCCTGTCTCAAACTCCCCAACCCCCACACTTTAGATTCTCCAACATAACCTGCAAGTAGTGTAGTGTGTTTGTTACTCAACTCCATTTCCCTGGTCTGTGTGTATGTTGGCCTTCCCTTTAGACAAGCGTTCCACTTCCACCACAAACCTGAAGCAGCCGTCTGACTCGGCAATCAGCAAACGCCTCTCTTCTTCCTCTGCCACCCTAGTGAACTCTCCAGACAAAAGTAAGCATCCCTCTCTTCATATTTATCACTCCCTCCAGTCATTCCTTGCACAACCTACCCACATCTTGCCAGTGTTGTGTTTACCTCCTCTCTCCCCTTCATCCAGGATATATGATGTTCTCAATGTTATAAGAGACAACAAGAAATTCCTGGTAAAACAAAATTTGCCATTGCTAATCCTGCATGTATCCAGATTCACACTGTGTTAGCTGAGTAGCATTAATGTGATCTGATTGGGACATGATCAGTAAGGACAGACATTTTTATGCATTCTCTGTCGGTCTATGGCGCTTAGTGTTATTGTGATCAGCTTGTCAACAGTGATTTTAATTGGAATTTCAACTCTGTTTTCAGCTCCCCCTCACAAATATAATGGTTGTGTCAATGATTTGTGTGCAAGTGCTGCTTTCCTTTACAGCTTAAGTCTAAAGGGATCTTTTTGCTGTGACTCAGCTAATTTCACCCACTGTTTGTATTGATTTTTTTTTCCTTTCCTTCAGAACACTAAACTCCTTCTTAAACAGGTTTCCAAAACGCACCATCTGAATCATATTGGTACTTCCAAGCACACCAGCTGCTGTCCATGTTTGATACTTAAATGTAAAGATCAGATGTGTGAGAATTCTTAAAGGAAGAGAAAGAAAGAAAGAAAGCTGACAAATGTATTTATTACAAAAAAGTGTCATTAAAACAGTTATTTTAATGCTGAAGAAAGTAATCAATATGGTTTCATGAAAAAAATGTGGTTGTACAAGCAGAGCCTGAGTACTTTTGAGGGTTTACATCTGTTCCAGGTTGTGAGCTTTCTTTTGTCTCATAGGTGCTAAGCGGAGGAGTTCGTCTTTGAACCGGTTGCCTAGCAATTTTCCTCAGACCTCTAAGGAAGTGCATAAACAGCCTCAGGTGGAACAGACAGGTGCTGAGCGCCCCTTACTGGTCCCTATGACAACCCGGCTACTCCTTTGGCACGCTTACCTACTCAAACCAATTTAGATTCAATAAATTAGCTTGTAAGCAGTTTGCAGGAGCTTAATAGGAGCCCAGCCAACATTTTAAATTGGGATGAAAATAACTTTTGTCCAGTTAAGATGAGCATGTAAGAGCTCTGTGAATGAACAACTTAAATGATGAAAAAGCCCAGCGGTCATGCACGTGTGACCTGCCTCTTGTGACACACACCCCATAAAGCAATTGAATGTGAACAATGCTAGAAAGCTGTCTATCAAAAACGGCTCATAACAGACATCTTGCTCCAGCTCCAAGATACTTCATATCACCAGATTTTGTTTACTCATTAACCATCATAATTTAGTTTTTAGTCTACTGTATTGTAATAAACAGATTTAAGATGACAACCCTATATTTAATGTCCCTAAATAAACAAACTATTTGATTAATATATTATCTATGTTTTGGTGTCATGTAAATAAAATTAAAATGTTTGGTGGGCAGTCCACTTTGTTTTTTTGATAGGCTGTAACTCATCCAAGACCTATCCATGTGTCTTTAGGCCCCACCCTGAAGAAACGGAGCTCTTCCCTTTCCCGGGTAGGGAGTAAAGCTCCACCTAATGCCAAACCAGAGAAAGCCACATCCAATGAACCAGGTGCTTTGTACAGTGCTGGGCATTTTATATGTGCACTGCTCCATATTAACAAATAACAGATCTTCTTCGCTATTTCGTCTGCTATGTGTGTTCGTACTGATTCAAGAGATTACTGCCACTAACCACTAATGCAAACTAAACTGCTACTGTGGACAATGCACTGTATAGCATGCTGTTAGTCAGTGCGCAGTGTACACCCCCACCCCCCCCACCCACACACACACATTTTTTGCCAACACATAACCTCTCCCCTTTTCCTTTAAGGCCATTTGGTTATTTTCTTATGCCTTGTGCTGTGCTACCTACTGCCCAGCATCACAAACTAACTGCAATGTGCCCACAGTGGATAAGTTCTGATTCCCTAACTTGTTTCTTCTTCCTTCATGAAATATCTCTCCATATCTCTCGTCATTGATGGAATAATGGAACTTTTGTCTACTAACACAATGTTGTATTTGTTTTTGTGAACGCCACGTTGTTTCCTCTCCTCGATGATGTTATCGTGTGTGTGTGTGTGTGTGTGTGTGTGTACACACTAGTGAATGAGACATTGTACACCAGTGCTATCTCCTCTAAGGAAGATGCATCACCTATGTGCCCTTTAGGGATCTGAACTCATAGCATCTGTAAGCCTAGCACACCATACAAGATGTTCTCAGTAATGATCAGTTGTTTATACCCATGCTTTTGAAGAAGTTAATGCTAACACCTTATCATCTTCATTCAGCCTACAGAGAAAAGCTCCTGTTTACAGAGGACTATCCTATGGCCAGCTCGTTAGCTACCCAATAATTATCTTCAACCCTGTAATACAGCTCGAAGTACAGTTTAGTTTACACCAACTGACCAGAAGTCATTGGTGCCAGTAACCAGCAAAGCCACAACACCACAGCATGCCTTGTAAGCATTAGCCCTCTGGTCCAGTAACAAAGAAAGGCGGGAAAAATACGGACCTTTCAAAACCTTCTGTACTCCGCTTTCAGCTTATTTTCTGTTTTTCCTCCCTGGGTTGTAACTATAGCTTCAAACAGCTCCAAGGGACATGACTTCTTGATCTCATGACTGCAAGAGCTCTTTCTCTACTGTAAAGCCAACATTCTCTTGATCACACATATTTTCTCTAAGTAAAATTTCATCAAAGTAAAGCTGTGCAGTAGAGACGACTTGGGTCAAATGCAAAAGTCTATAGATGATGGGATCATACATGATGGGATCAATTATTTTAAGCATGCATAAGGTCTAACCGACAGATTAAAGCTAAGCATTTGACTTAGGCTTGGCTCTAAAAGAGCTCTTGCATGTTTGCCATTGGTTTCTGCCATGAATGCTTGCCTTCATGTGTATTCTTATTGTCACTTTCATCCCCTCTAGCTCACCTTGGCTCTACCTGCACCATCCGGTGCTTTAAGACTTAAGCACAATCACTCTTTGGTTCTTGTGTTAATTCTTCCTTACTGTTTTGAAATCACTTGGTTGCCCCATGTCACTCCCAACTACCACTCTGTGTTCATTCTTCAACTCCTCTGTCTGTTGTCTTTTTTTGTATGCCATTTTTTTCTTTTCTTTTCTTTTTTGGCATGCTGTGTGTGCGTGTGTAGCACGTCGCGCCTTGGCCAGTCCCGTGGACAGCGGTGTCCTCAGCCGTCTCCTCACCCCCACCCAGGCCTCTCTTGCTAGGAGCAAGAGCGCCGCAGCCCTCTCAGCAGAAGGAGCTGACGTCCCAGGTAACCTAGAGAAAGGGCCCTAGTGACCGAGAGAGACTCGAGAGAGGAGTCTGGTCGAGTCGTTATTAGTCTCATCCACCTATGTAGTGATCTGTGGGTGTTGTGTTGTAATCTGTGGATCATGCTTAACCATAGAATTGAAATATTCTGGTACACTCTTTTTAAATGCCATTAGGCCTCAGTCCAGTTCTCCAGAGCTCAATATGAAGTTAATATTTTAACAGTAGTTAGGCTTGAAACCATTTTTGTATTTGCCTACATTCTCTTATTCAGACATGTTTGTTTGGTTGCCAGATGACTAAGTATTGGTTTGTCCTTCAGAGCAATTTTCAAGGGCACAAGCAATTGCAGTATAATGGTAATGAGTCAATTGGTTTACATTCACACACATATTTACATATTCTGTCTTGAACTGGAGTAGATCACTCACACTTTGTGTAGTTGCCTGTATCCGTGGTGTTTGTATGTTTTACACACCCCACATTGAGAGATCTACAGTAAGCTGATTAGTGGAGCAGTGCTCTGCGTGTGAGGGATCGTGTGCAAGAACTGTGTGAGCTTTGGATAGCACTGCTGCCACTTGCTGCTGTGGTTACTTTAATCCCAACAGAGCAGCTACCTCAGTGCCCTCACATCTGAAGCCTCCTACCTCACTGTAAAAACCATAAGCATGTTCAGTATGTTGGAAGATGGGTTGAAAGTCTTTGTTACATGCTTTTATTACTTTAATAGGTGACATTTATTTGAAGTGTCCATTTTAGATAGTGTTGTTTTACCTGGCCTGTCCTATGTAACCTGTTAACTAACAATTTAGTTCTGGACCAGACCTGGGTTCCCTTTATGAATGGTTCAATTTAATGTGACCAGGGTAAAATATTGCTTCTTCTGTCCCCTGCTACACCTGTTAATTATAATCATTATTACATAAGTAGGATTTGAGGGCATCATCAGTCTCCTGAAATAGTCTTGGAGGTGATATGAATCAGCAGCAGCTTATGGATCAGTTACATTTGGGTGCTTATCTTTAGTTCATAACAGCCAGAGTTAATTACCACGTGAGGATTAGCTGAGGAATCCTTCCCCATTGTAGCTCTTTCACAAGGTGGTGTGCTTGCTCTCCTTACCTCAGCTCTCTTCTCTGTTTTGACACACATGGGTTTCGGGCTTTTGGCTAAATCATTGTGTGTGTCCTTGTAGCAGACAATCTCTGCCATTTTCTGTTTCTTGGCCTGTGAAATGTGGCTTTGCCCAACATGTTGTGGCACAAGGACTGTAGAAGCATTAGACATGAAGACAGGGGGATTCTGTCAGACAGTGGTCCTTTTAAAAACCACAAGTACAGACTAGCTCATCATTAATAATCGACAGAAGTGTGTTATTGTGTTTTTCAAAATATCTTTATTAAATTGTTGTGTGTCTGTCTCTGTTTATCTGTGTCTGTTGTTGAGTAAATGTGTATGGTGCTTGGCTGTTAGGTGCTCTAGGTTAGGGATTTTGTTTTGGTGATATTTCTGTTTTGCTTTTTGGTTCACTAGCTGTCTAGTGTGTCGCTCATTGTGATGGGAAGCAAGTGCCTCTCTCTCTCTCTCTCTCTCTCTCTCTCTCTCTCTCTCTCTCTCTCTCTCTCTCTCTCTCT
>JBBIGC010000033.1:2873575-2886906 GCA_037576955.1 Lepidarchus adonis
GGTTGAAAAGCAATGTCTGACTTTTATTAGTTACATTTCATAGAATTTTTATTTATTATTACTTTTGTCAGATTAAACTTATTTTTGTGACCATTGTGTGTTTTTCTTTCATTGACTGAAGGGTACCAACAATTTTGTCCACGTGAGTATATTACTTTGTGAATCCATAAAAGATGAACTTCAAAACCAAAAGGTTACAAAAAAAGCCCTGGACTACTTTATTACTGCCCCCACAGGTAGAAACACAGCAGAAGCAAAACAAACACGAATGTATCATCATACTGAAGTCGATCATGTGCCTCTGCAAAATGCTTAGGTCACTCAGAGCGCTGTCATTTATCCAAGATTTGAACAGCTATGTGGACAAGGCCTAAAAGCACAACTTCATACACCTTAATTGACTTCTGCTATCAATGGATGATGTACAGTTTGCATTTGTATTCTATAATATTGTAGAAATGACACATTTGTTTCAGTCTTGTTTCCAAAACCTCTTATTCTTTCTCTGCATTCTTCCAGAGATGTGAGATGACATCTTTCCCCAGGGCCTGTTGCTAATTGCACTCCGTGACGCATGTCCAGTGAAGTTCCAAAGTCTCTTGTACTCAGCATCATCTCGACAGCCAGACAGACTCCGAGCTGCAGTGCAAGGCTTTAGCCTCTTCTCCTCTGAGATGAAGGAGGATAAAAAAAAAAACAGCAAAAAAGATAAAATATGAAAAATACTTCAGGGAAAAATAATCTTTGACTCACATTATTTGTCTGGTCAGCTTTTTATGGTATTTTTGTTTTGCTCTCTGTCATCAATGTTATTTTGTCTTTTTTATGTGGTGCAACTCTATTGTAATTTATTCATCATTCATTTTATTCCCCCCGCCCCCCCTTTGTGTTTCATTTGCTTTTCATGAACGGTAATGATTATAAACCAGTTTGCTTTAAAACAATGTTGTGAGTGATACTAGGCCGGATCCAGGGAGTCATGAGTGATTAATCTGAAGTTGCAGAGGTCAAAGGGGAAAGATATTCTCCAGCCATCTCAGAAAAAAATATTAAAACCTGGATCTGAATTGTGAATAATGCAGACATTGGGACCTGGCCTACAGTAAGGCTGACTCTTCTTACAGATCCTGACTGCCTCGGCTGCAGTTTTGACTTTTCCAGTCTATTTTGCTTAAAGCTCTGCTCTGCCCTGCATAACATTGGGTACCCAAATTTCATCTACTCTCTACATGTAGTTAACTGCTTGTATTTTCCAGCTTCTGCTGAATCCAGTGTGATAACCTGGGCCAATTTGCTGTTTGATCGTAACCTTTTTCTCTGCTGCTGTAAAGTATGTCTTATGTAGTTCATAGATAGCAAATCTTGGTCAATATATTTCGTGAAATATCATTTGACAAGTGGGGAGCTGCTTCAAGTGACCTCTGAATTTCAAACTCTGCTTTTTCAGTTGCCAGTTCCTTTGGCCTTTAAAAGATGGAGCTCAAGACTATTGAACTTGTTGAGCACTTGTAACTAGTTGAGTTTCTGATGTTATAAGTTCAAGACTCATAATTGTTGCCCAATATTATTGGCATCTTCTACATGTGCATAAAAGTAAAACATTGTTACTCATATAAAGCCTAATTTAAGTGCATCTTGAAACTCCAGTCAACTTAACTGTGGATGTCAGCATGAATCTATGCTTCAACAAATGTTTAGCACAAAAATAATTACTGTAATCTTTTTTTTTTTTATTGCACATTAAGATCAGAGCTATGTAGTTTTTGTTGTTCACCTCAAGGTTTAAGCAAAGAGGATATGGTGTTACATTTTCCAGACTTGAATGATTACAAACCTTCATTAATGCCCAGAGTTGTTTAAGGGTCAAATAATTCCATCCAACTTCTGTTTTTGCTTTTCCCTTCTGCTTGTGATTTTCTCCTCTATCCATCCAGTGGTACAATGCTTTCAAACCACTTTTATATTGTCTTGCTGAATTATTTTGCTACAAAATCTCCATATAATATGCTTTAAAGTTTCTGCATATGTAAGTGTTATGTACATATTCAGTATTAGGCTGTTACACTATGTTGGATTGGGGAATAGAGGGAAAGCTAAGTGTTTGGAGCATCGTCTTCTAATACACAGTTCAGACTTTCCCCACTGGACTCAGGGCTGTCGCTAAAAAAGATTCCATGCCTATTGTCAGAACACTTGCAGGTTAGGGGCGGTCCACTGGACCTGCTCCGCAGTTTCTGATCCTTCACTTTGGATCACAGATACAGAGCCTTGTCCTTGTTTTTAGGAAAGGAGAATGGAATGAAGGAGAGACATGGATGTGGTTGGAGGGCATATTGTAAGTTCTGTTTAGTAAAAGATGCTGCATTGGTGCTGGAAGGTTGATTTTGAACTGGACTGGCTTGTGATGACCTAAATTGAAGCTTGTGGGCCTTATTTGATACTGGTTGTGAGTTTAACAGGGTTGCACACTGATGGTTTGCTCAGGACTAGTCTTGTATATAGTCTTGATAGGAGAATTCATGTTTAAACAGTTCCTCTGTAGTGCTGTTTGTAGTCTTGATTATTTCAAACAAAAGCTTGAACGTAACATGCTTGATGTCCAGTAGTGAAGGTTATGGGTCCATAATGCCTTGGGCATTAGTGTATGTGTTTTTGTGTTGTTCCAATTTTTTTCTCTTCTTCTTTCTTCAATGTGAACTCAGAAATGACCAAGGCCATTAAGGACGTGGAATTTACTTAATGACTAATTAGTATCTTTTCTTTCATTCATTTCTAACCATACAAAGTCCAAAGCTTAAAACATAATACTTCATTACACATTTGTTTTAATCATTTGTTGAGGGCCAGAGACACTAGCACTGTGTAAAGTTACAAAGTTCAGGTTATGAAGCCAGAAGCAACTGTGCAGAACCTCAGTGGTTCCACTGTCTCTCAGGCAAGAGGATACTACAATTTATTGTGAGAGGATTACTTGGTATGTAAAGGAGGGGCTGTAAATCATTTTCTTTATATTTTTGGCTTTTTCAACAACCTCCTTAACACTACTTTGCCTGCAAAAAAATTAAGATGCCCCAAAGTGCTTCAGGTCAGGCTGTAGCTGCTGTAGACCCAATCACTCAGCTGTTTACCAGTGTGGTTTGTTGTGTGCTGCTCTTGCGGTAAGTCAGATCGAGTGTCACAGTAGTGCTGTTGCTGCTTCTCTTTACACCATTTCTTTTGTGCTTCAGAGCTGCTCTCTCGACTCTGAATAATGGTAGAATAGAACCGTGCCTTAGATTCAGAGTAGGCTATATTTATTTTCATATATTAATAACTAATGTTACATGTACTTACTTTGGCCATGACAATCATTTTACTTGACCAAGACCCTGAGCAGGATCTATATATATATTTTCCTTTGCTGACACCTTGAAATAGCCCTGACTACACATTTGTAAATACGTCCAAAATGTACTTCAAAAAAGATATGAACTGTTAAAATAAAGGTTTGCAAGATACAAGAAATAAATGCCGTTTGGCGTAAAGTTACGCTTACTTTGCTTAATACAGTTCTTTCACAATTCCCATAAAAGCTTTTGAGTTTGAACTTTATTTGTCGGAATCATTGTTACACCACTCAATGTTACAGATACAGTATTGACACTGCAAGGTTTCCATGTTCAGTGTAGGCCACACAATGCTATACTTCCTGAACATTAAACCGTTTACCTTAAAAATGACAGTGAGGTATGTATGATTTCACACATTTAAAAACTAATATTTTGCTGATCACCAGAAGCACATATCTACTGCTGTAGGTAACTGACTACAAAAGTTTGTTGCTGAAATTACACACCACTCCTGCATATAAAGTACTGTTTCAATGCACTGAAACCAGAGATTAACTCACTCCTAACACTTCTTAATACAATGCTGTGGCTATTGGGTATAATTCATTATTTGTGCTTTTGATATTCTCCTCAAATGAAATCAGGAACATCTCCTCTTGCCCTCACAACTTTTTGGCACAGTCAGTGCAGTAGATGTCCTCTCTGTTGAGGACGAATCGTTTGTGGGCCAGAGACAGAGAGCACTTCTTGCAGTTAAAGCAGTATTCATGCCAGGTTTTGTCCTCGTAGTTCACCACGTTGGTCCCTTTGCCAAACCCTGGAACATCAGAAGGATGAGTAGCATCACCAGTTTAGATATAACCATCATCCATCATTTCAAAAATGTTATCTAGCTTTATAACATGCTATAGAGGTGCTATAACATCCCAATAGTCAACGAACATGCACGTTTTCACACATTTACCTGTAATGGGATTCTGGCAACCAGAGCATTTCTTGGCCACCGATGTCTTGTAACAGTCCACACAGTAGAAATCGTCCTCATGGGCGGTGAAGCGAGCTCCGGCCAAGGGCTTCTTGCATGTCTTGCACACAAAGCATTCAGAGTGCCAAGGCTTGTCCTGGTAACTGATTCCACCAGAGCTGATGGGCTGGTTCATGTAAGAGAAAACACTGATTTGGAAGGGTGTTTCAGTATCTAACGCCTCTGCTTCTCAGCCAATTATATTACATATTCTGAGATGTAGAACAGTAATCAGTGTGGAACATTTGCATGAAATATTGTTAGAGTGCATTCTCTTTGTTTTGCTTTGACAGTCACCTCCTTGCAGCGGGCACAGTGTTTGGCAAACTTCTTTTCATGGCACTGGGCACAGTAGAAATCATCACCCTTGGTCAGGAAACTCTGAGAGGTGATTGGCTGTTTGCACTCAAAGCAGGTGAAGCACTGCTCATGCCAAACCTTATGCTTATACTCCACATTCTTTTCCCCTGTCCAAGAAAAGCACAAGAGCCGTCATTACAGGAATTCTTTCTCCAGATGTTCTGAAGTTGCCTAAGAAAGTAGCCACCATTTCTTATTAATGTTCTTTACCAGCTTACAATCATCTTTATGATTGTTGCTGTAAACAACAAATTAAAAATGTGAAATTTGTTATTTTTCCTGTGCATATATCCACTTCAAATTCTTACCCAATGCCTTTTTGGTCTCTTGACTCTTGAATCCCATTAAACGTGTATGTAAGCTTTTGTAGTTGTGAGTCTATTAAATGGACCATTGGATCTGAAAAGTTACTTTTTTTTTTCTTAGCTGTAATGTTCAAAAAGGACTTTTGTTATTATTATTCATTTGTGGTGTCTGAGCATTTTTTCCCTTTTTCAAATGACTAGTTGTTTAATTAATACATACTTTTCATGTTCATAGTTAAGAATGCAAACCCATTACTATCAGTACGTTCACAGGTATTTATACAGTGTGTGTGTGAATATGAAGTGGATTTATGCAGCAGAATATATATTAAAAAAAAAGTTAGTAAAATACTTTTAACATTCTTACATATGTATGAAAATATTAGCTGTTCACAGGATGCTCAGCATCAAAACTAAAAATACTGGTAGTAAGGGTGACTTAACTGCAATTATGAAAACCTTTGCACTGATTACTGTGTTACAAAATGAATAGTTTGTCCTACAGTTGAGCATAAGCATGGGGTGTGTAATACTCTCACTGTGAATGGGCTCACACACCTGGCATGATGACTTTATAGCAGCCCTGGCAGCGCTGAGAGTCCTCACGGGCACCACACTTCCCACACATGATCTTGCCATCATCTCGAGCCGCAAAAGGCTCATTGGCCAGCGGTTTGTAGCACTTGGCACAGCGGAAGCAGTCCTCATGCCAGTGGCGGTTCTTATGGGTCAGCTCCTGAAAAGAGAGGAAGAGATCTGATTCTAACAATGTGGACTAAACTCACAGTATGAGGCACAAATGAAAATGTAACTATTCTTTACATTTGGCTTAATGGTAACCAAATGCGTAAACATCATTTTAGTTCTTAAAAAATCCTAAATTTTAGTTTAAGGGACCAAGAAACACACAAGATATTTGTTGAGAGGGCATGAAACCAAACAAAATAAAAATGTTAGTGTAAAACAAAAAAAAACCTGATTCAACATTTTGTAGAATTAGCTTTGTCAAAAAGGGTGCTATGCCCAAATAGGCTGGCTATGAGGCCTAGGTGTATATACATTTTATAAGCAGTAGATTTGAGGGCGATGCCATCAAAACTATGTTGGTTGGTTGGTGATGAGGGAGCAGGGTGATGGGTCATCCCTCCCCTAAAAATATATCACCTGCTGATTATACCTCATTTTAGTTTAACGTATTGAAAGTGTAGTTAAATCCTGAATTGAATTATAGACCAGTTATCATTGTTGAGGGGGGAGGGGGGGGATGTGTCATACATTTTGCAAAATATGATCAATAAAAAACAAATCAAAGCACATGAAAGGAAAATACAAGTGAGATGTCAGATTTAATCCAATTAATAAATGTGATAAAGGACAGGAATTGAAATATTGTAAATAAAGTAAGAAGAAAAAATTTCACCTTGGCATCAACACCGATTGGTCGACGGCATTCTGCACAAGTGTTGGCACACAGCTTGTCAAAGCAGCGCACACACACATGCTTCTCATCCTTCTTAACATACTTCTTGCCCTGCAGGTTGTCTCTGCAGTAGAAGCAGTCAAAGCGATCGGTCATGGTGGAGCTGAGGTAGCTGCGTGGGCCTGGAGTAGACATCAACAAAACGTTCAGAAAAAAAGTTTTTCTTTTTAATTCTGTGTAAACTGGCTAATTTTGTGGAGATGCATGGCAGGTCAAGCAGATGTGGGTGTCATTCCATATTTTACATTTACATTTACAGCATTTGGCAGACGCTCTTATCCAGAGCGACGTACATGGTGAGCGGTTGGGGGTTAGGGCACTTCAGCCTGAGAATCGAACCTGGGACCCTTCGGTCACAAACCCAATTCTCTAACCATTGAGCAATGGCTGCCCCCATATAATATTTGCCTTTAAAATTTCTATTAGATTATTACATTATTAGGGATGGAAAAGAAAATGGTCGGTTGCTTTTCAGACAGGGATTCGTTCATAATTCCTTTTTTTTTTTGTTCTGTAGTTTCAGCATTTGGAAACGGTTCACTTGATGGTTTAGCTTTTTCAGTTCCTATGTTGGATCTCCACTGTAGTTATGGAACTCAGGAATAGATATAATAGCCTAGTATTTTTATTTCAATTTTTGGCAGCTACTTTACCACCTGCCTGATTGATTGATTATTTAATTAAAGTAATAAATTAAAGATTTAGGCCACTCTACCCACTTCTGTAATAATACTGACCCTTGACCCATTGTACTGCCAACATTTACCACAAGATGGCATTGTAGTTCACAGAAAATTGTTCTGATCACCCACACCTGATCTCCAGGCTACATTTTCCAGGGGAAATCTCTCACATAATATTTAATGAATCTCACAGTAGAAACATTTAGTTCTTCTTGTCATTAGCACCGTTATAATGCAGCAATAACTCATTCAAAATGTAGCTCCACTCAGCTTCAGTTCTTGCTGCAGCCAAATTTAACTTGTATAACAAATAATAATACAATGCAGTGTTGCTGTATATCTGTGTTGGTGACACAGAGGATCACTTAAAGCCATGTCCTTGAGGCTGAAATACAAAACTGGAATGATGAACAGTTTTGTCGATAACTAAAGTCCGTCTGTGTCAGATGTGATCATACACAGCCTAGCAACGACATGCCAAACAACTACAGGAAGTGTGTGAAGAACCCATTGCCCACAATGATGGCTTCCAACCCAATGTTCACACCCATTCCTGTTAGTGCCAGAGGCCAACGCTGCACTTTCTGGCCGTTGACAGCAGACCTTTGTATTTATAGAAAGACTGATTCAGTCTACCCAGTTGACTTTTCCCTCTGTCGACAGCGCACCATCAGCTCCTGTGTAAACAGAGTCTTCCCCATAATTCCCCTCATTAACATTCCAGTGATGGTATCAAATCGGACAGTACGTGCATTAGTGGAAGGCTGGTCAAACATCAATACTGAGTGGTCAGAATCCTCAAGGCTGGAGGTTTGATAAAAACCTGAGACTGTCCAGGTTAAAGGAAAAAGAAAGTCAAGTAAATAAGGCCATTGTTTCTTTACCTGTAAAGTTCTTATTCATGGGTGGCAGAGGTTAATAGAGGTGAATAGCGGTGAATAGAGGGCTGGTGTTAGAAATTGTGTTGAAAGATCATCAATGGATTCAGTTTCTCCTCAAAATCTAATGACCTTTTTCATTTTTCTGGGTATTAGTGGCCTTTATTTTTAAGTGGCCTTTATTCTATATTTAAGGTCTGACGGGTTCTGTTTTCCACCTCACTGTTTCTGTTTTCCTAAGCTATTGAGTGTCAGTTCTGCCAACTTTGTTCTCCCCTAAATCTTCATCATTCATCAACACATTTTCCTGAGGCCTATCAGAAGGCTGTGTGACAGGATCTGTGAATCCGATCAACCGTCTGACATGGGTACTATGACAGCACTAAGGCAAAGTACTGTCCATCACACAGCTGCCCCACCAACATAATCCTTCTGGTGTGCTCTGCTAGAGGCGTTTTGTCCCAGTGGGGACAGCACGACCACTGTGTAAAGGTCTACATAAGAGTCAAATGAGTCACCAAGCAACTGTAGTCACTGCAATATTCAAGCCGTAGACCACGGGGGAGTGTGTTATCACAAATAAGACCACAGCTGTGGTTTTCTTATACAACAGATTTACCAATAAAATGTGCTAGAAAAATGACAATCCTTTCTCTAAAAATTAGAGCACATGCCTTAATGGATAGAGCAATGAACTGTTCAGCTGTGTTTTCTTGTTTGTTTGTTTTTTGTCTGCTTTGTTTTGACCAAAATTACATGAATGTTGTTGTTTTTTTCAGATGGTTGGTAAAGTATTGCAGTATTTTATATCTCATCTTGTTTATGGATTAGTTTGTGGCAAACTCATGTTTATTGTTGAAACGTTTTATTTGCCATCACACCCACTGATTGTAGAGTTTAACAATGAGTGAAAGTAGAACAAACAAATGCTCAACTACTCCACCAATCTGGCTATGCCGTCACAACTTACAGCTCTAAATCTGACTGGCTGATTAATACTCAATAAGCTCAAACACATGTTCTCATTCATCAGCTGAATTTGGCACTAAACCATTCTACGTATATTGAACAATTTTGTTTTGTCTTTTTATTGAACAATCTTTTCTAATTACATTACTTGGCCGCTATAGTTTATTCTTAAAAACTAACTGCTTTGTGGAAAAACCACAAAAATCAGCTTTTACAGTGATTTTGATGGCTGAGTGTTGTATTGCTTTAATAAGCTGTAGTATACTCTCTTGAGGCCTTTCCTCATCATCTCATCTTTTCTTTATCTTCTACTTTTATAAAGAGCTGATTGATACCATCCTACTGTAGGTCTATTCAGCCTGAGAACAACCCAACAATGAGGAGGCATAAAGGCAAAGTAGCATCAGCTATACCTCTGCCCACTGGTGATTAAAGTAGAATAGTGATTGGGTTCAAATCACTGTGTTCTGGTCTGGTCTACATACACTCTTACATATGGAAGTTCCTCAAGATTTCTTGGCTATGAATGATCTAGAAATGACCTCTAACTGATAAAGAAACTTTTTATTATATAGAGGCTGTGTAAATCTTAAAAACGTTCATCACACTAATTACAATAATGCTTTCTGTAAAGAATTCTTTAGGGAACCAACATGGTTTTGATTCCATATTGCATCCATTATTTTTCGGACTAATGTTATATACACTACATTTTAGAAAATGAACCAAAGAAGGCAGGGCAATCATTTTTCCCCACTTAAAGGTTTAATATCTAATAAGCTGTCCCCACTATGGGAATCAGTCTTTAAATTTTTGTTGTTGCATTATCCGCAGAGTGGGACAATATGAGACAATAAAATCCTTGGTTCTCCACATCATCCACATCATCTCCCATGTCTTTACCTGAGTGCCTGTAGAACGTCATGTTTTGTTTCGAGGAGAGTAGATCCTGAATCAAGCAGAAAGATGCAGAGAGCAAAGGAAAGTATCCACAGAGTTATGTAGAGGGTACTTTGCATCCTTCAGAGAATGCAACATATATACAGATTCAAAACCACACCCTCTCCTAATTAGCTCCCATATCCCACTCCCTGCCCCTGTAACCCCCCACACCCTACACATCCTAGCCAGACCCTCATCTGCTCTAACCATGTTAGGGAATGCTCTGAAAGCATCTGGGGGAGGAGGGTCTAGAGGGTTAGAGATTGAATTCCTTGGTTGTTACATCAGAGTAGAGAATATAGGAATTCCAGCAGGTCTGAATTGGGATGTGGATACAGGAAAGCATCTTCTTGACATTTGCAGATTTGACACTTGTGGGCAGGGCTGAAATGGATCAGAGGGGTGAGTGATGCAGTAATTATTGAAGATGAGTCAGAGGCCATTGTCAAAACAGTTTCTTTAATCTAGCAGAAGTGTTTAGATGTGCTTATGCTACTCAGTGAACCTGATATCACTGCTGGTTTGCCTGTTTACAAAAGCCTGTACAATTCATAGCATAAATATGCTTAATGTGTGGGTGTTTATCATTCATCAAAACTAGTCTGTTAGTTATTGTTGGAGTGGGATTAATGGGGGTTGGAGGTATCATTTGGGTATTTATGCTTTTATGTGTTGGCTCCTGAATCAAAGCATTGTCAGACTATGTTTTATCTTTTCATGAATAGAGCAGGACTCACCTTTAGTTTATGCCATCTGTTTATGCCAAATAATTTACAACTTTGATTTGCTTCCATCCCACATCAACTGTTTCTAAGCCCAACCAGAAATCTGAAACAGGGCCATAAGTGAGAGAACATTGGGACCGAGCCTCCTAGCAGGGAACATGAGCTGTAAGACTGAGGATACATGACATAAGCACGTATTGTACATTTGAGTGTGTTTTTTTTCTCGTTAGCCAGTTTAAATTGGTCACTTTTGTTTGATTTCTCAGAATCTGCCTAAAAGCAACATCGCTTTCTGCTTAAACGTAGCTCTGTGCAGATCAAGCACAAAGTACAGACACGTAGTAGTCACATTTTTAAATGGGTGGTTACCAAATATGCCTGAGCCAACATTCCTGCACTCAAAAATAAGGCTGTGATTAACAGAACAAAAATGAAGACACTTCATTTTTCAACGTCAAATACAGGCTTTGTTGGCGCTTTGTGGGAATGATTTCCTTGAAAGGAGTGAAGCCACAGTCAGGCTGAGCTAACAGTATACACAACTTAATGAACTCCAGCTCCACTGGGCATTCATTGTTTATTTATTTTAATATGAAAAATTTGCCATTAATGCATTTAACCACAAAACAAATTACAACTGAAAGATTGGCCAGAATGGAAACTCTGAAACACACAATAAAACCTCTGATCAAAAAATCTGCATCGCATTATATCCTAAACCAATGAATTTTTGCATTTCATTAACTTTGCTACATTTAAGATCAAAGGCTTTAAGTACATTACAAATGAACTACGCATATGTTTATATCAGAGGCTTAACTAGATTTATCCATGGAGATGCTGTTCATGTTTGGGCTAGAGTGTTCCTACGCTACCAGGGTCAACTTTGGTTTACATTTTCTTTTAGTTTTATCCATGTGCAAAATGCCTCCCAGCATGCCTTCAGATTCATTTACCTGCCCTTGTGTTACTGGTTTCTATGGCTGTGATTATATTGTGATGAACTGAAAGGTGAATTTGAATTATTTATTTCCAGAATTCAATGGGTAACGTCATAAAACATGGTTTTATGTGAAATGCTCATGAAAAACTCAATAATTCAGAACTGTTCACAGCAGTGGTGAAGGGAACCATATGTCTAAGGAGTTTAATGCCTCTGAAAGCTCCCTCACAGAAAGCTATTACAAGAAATCAATTCAATATGTTGCCCTAAAAGTAAGACATTGTTTTACGATAGTTCTGTGATAAGATCTTTATTCTCCCCAAAGAAAACATGTTTTTCAGATTTCCCACTATTTTCCCCATTATCAGCTCAGATTGCAAGTGCAGATTGTGATAACGTTTGTGCTGTAGAAGTCACAACCACAAGTATCCATGCAAATACATCAGTTACAAAGTAAAATTTATTATTTATTAAATCTTGTTTAATATTTTAATTAAGAAATTTACCTCATTTCAATTTCAAAGGCCAAAAACATTTATTATGTAATAAAGTTGGGCTTATGTTAGAGATCAGTTTTTATATCAATGTCCATAGCATTAGTAATTGGAATGTCGACATTAGACTGAGAGAACGATTCAGAGTTCTGACACTGAACCTGTCTATCTGCAACTGTGGTAGACAATAGAAACAGAATGCGCTTTCTGCCATCCCACCTGTCCTCTGCTGAGACCCTGCCTTCTGAAAGCCTGAAATAGCCCAGACCACTCCCACTGGGAACATCAACATGGCCCCACTCATCTCTTATCTATCCCCCTCTACACGGAGAGTGTGGCTACTTAGGATCTGCCAGAACCATCTACAGTCTGGCCACAAGAGCCACTGACCTTGAAGGTCAACATTTAGAACTGTATCTTAAGTCAGCTAAGAAAATCTAAGGGCAGTGTGTTAATTTTTGCTCGTAAAATGCAATAAGCAGCTATAACACACTAAAAACAATCAGGATATCAAGCTTGTCTTCTCTTCTCCCTAAAGAACCATCCACACCATTTATTTGTTATATCCCACCATCAGCACATCAGTTTAACTTAATGAAAGTCCTAATATTATTACATCAATAATCATCATTAAAGAACTAAATTATCTTTAATAAGAATTAGGGGTGAAAATGATCTGATCGTTGGCCAAAATAATCAGTGTCGAATCGTAAATAAACTTGTGAATTACACCCCTAATAAGAATTGTATTTTTCTTATTTACATCTTTATGTAATTGTGAACAATTCTTCCTCTGAACCTGAATACCAGAGACAATCCAATCCTCATTTACTTTTGTTTATGTTATCTAGTAAACTTCATGTTTATGAATTCACATATTACACATATAATAAAATCCATAAATTATTATAAATATTAAATAATATAAACAAAACTATGTATAAAAAGAAATTGATAGAGGAAATAATAATTAAGCGCATGTACATTAAAATCACAGTTTTTTCATTTCTCCCTTAATAATAAAATTCTTCCCTTAAATTTGTGTTTACTTGTGTTGTCTTTGACTAGTATTTAAATTAGTTTTATGATCTGAAATATTTAAGTGTGACAAACATGGGGAAAATGGCCTTTTATTGTGGGCAGTATAAGGTGCACCTGTGCACTACTCATGATGTCAGATCAGCATCTTGATGTGGCAC
>JBBIGC010000033.1:2897515-2919756 GCA_037576955.1 Lepidarchus adonis
ATAAATGGTGCTTTGAATGTTTGTAAACCCTTTGAAAGTTTCTATACTTCTGCACAAGTGACAAGTGACCTGAAACATCAAAGATGCAGAATTAGATAAAGACTCAACTGAACAAATGATAGAAGAAATATACTTCCCTATTTATTTACTGAGGAAATTGTTCCAATATTACAGGTGTGAGTGTTAAAAGTAAGTGAACCCTAGCTTTCAGTATCATGTGTGACTCTTTGGGCAGCAAATATGACAATAAAACATTTTTAGCATTTGATGATCAGTCCTTGGCTTGGAGGAATTTTAGCCCACAACTTAAACTGCAGGCTGTTGGTGGCTTTCCTCACATGAACTGTTCACTTCAGGTCCTTCCACAACATTTCTATTGGGGGAAAAGTCAGGGCTTTTACTTGGATTACAATTATTCATTAATCATTCTTTGGTAGAAAGTCTTGTGCGCTTGTAGTCCAGTTCTTGAGATTGAGGTCTTGGACAAGTGTCCTGGCAATTCCTTTCATTTTTTGCTGGTATTCAGAATTCATTGTTTCATCAATAATGGCAGGCTACCTTGGTCCAGGTGGAGTGAAAGAAATGTTCTTATGCTCAAATACGATATTTTAATTTCACCAAGCAATGCTTTTCATTTAAACCAAAAAGTTTTAGGACTTCTTGGTTGTACATGTGTTCTTCACCAAAGAGTAGATGGGCATAGATGTTCTTTTCAGAGAGCAGTGGCTTTCTCCTTGCAACCTTGTAATGCACATCATTGTTGTTATGGTACACTCATGAACAAAAGCATTCGCCAATGTAAGAATACCCTGTGGTTGTTTAAAATTTCCAAGGCTTTCCTTTGTCACTTTGCAGCTTATTACATGTCTTGGTAAAGTACTCATGGAAAGGATAACAATGGTTTTAAATTTACTCCATCAATGTGACTGACCATGGATTGCAGTCCAAACAAGGAGAACCTCATAAATCTGCTTTGTCCTTGACATGATGCATTTTAACAAAAGTGTTTTGAAGATCAGACTTTGGTCGATGTTTTCCCTCAAAAAATAATTCACCAAGTATAATACTTTCTCATTGGTTTTGTTGGTTTCTCTACTTTAGTGACCCTGTGAAAATCTGACAATGCTTTAAGTCCCATTTATGCAGAAATATAGAAACTTCAAAACATTCAAGCACTACTGTATAGAGTCACAGTCAAAGGTCAATATGTGAAATCCAGGCCTATGATTCCCAAACTGCCAGGAATTCCTCTGAACCAATCCCAAAGTGAAGCAATCCCCGTGCCTATTCTCAAGCCTACACCTCAGATGCGCAAGTGAGCTCAATATTAAAATACAAGGTCTCCCTCTAGTGGACGGCATACAGTATTGTTATACTCAAAAAATAAATTAAAAACTACATTCAACAGGCACTTGATTGCAACTGCACAACAAATACAGAGCCATCCAGTTACCATGCTTCCGTTTCAACTCTTATACAGAGAAGGCAATTTAAAAGTGTAAAAATCTTTTGCCACTGATCCCACTCAAATTCTCTTGATCCAGCTCTCACCAATCAAAAGAAAGCACAAAGTTAGTACGCAGGCCAAGGTATGATTTTACACCTTGCTAAACAGATGGCAAGGAACTGCTGCATTACTTCATACCATAACCGCGGAGACTGTGAGAAAGCTGGGCAGGTCAATATGTCTCAATGCTGTGAGACACTGTGGTCTGCTTAACAGCAAAGCTGTGAAAAAGAGGCAGAACTGTATGCAAAAGTGATGAATGGCAAGAACGAACAAGTTATACTGACACCTTTAGAGGAACAGAACAAAAAGTGACGAATGAGGTAGAGACAGCAGACGTGAGAGAGAGCGTGAGAGTGAGAGAGAGAGCAAGAGAGAACTCCAGATCATGGTGGATGGAGGAGGGGACAGATAGACAGGAATGCCTTAGACTCAGTCGTGTCATGTGTTGTTTTGTTTTTTGCTATGAAGTTCAAAGCTCCCGGTGGCGGTTGGCGTCTCGAGGCAGAGGAGGCTCCGAGTCATCCATTGGCAGAACCAAACGGGTTCCCCGAATCACCAGCTCATGGTCGCCAAAGGCCAGCTCTCGGTCCAGAGCTTCATCAGAATTGACCCCACCCACTGGCTGGCCACTAGTGCGCACACCAGTGGCATCCGTGCTCACAGTAATGTCACCATAGGTCAGACTTATGTCGCCATCATTCAGGATGAGGTCAGAGTCGTCATCTTTCAACTGGCCCTCATTCTGTGTCATAACATAATGTGATTAGAGGAAAATTCAGCAGAACATTTTTGAAAAATCCTGACAATTTCTTGACAAACTCCAATCTAAACAATACTTATATTAACAATACCACTCTTTAAACCATCTCAAAGTCATCTTGTTCCTATGAAATACACTGTTATATATACAGACACACATACCCACACACACACACTTTTGCCCCCGTTAAAGGCAAAGGGGAAAGAATTTTTAAAAATTACTATCCTAAATGCACTTAATTAGCTTTAATGGCTTGCATAAACCTCTAGTACATCAAATATAAGTTGGAACTTGTTGAGTATTAGGGAGAAAACTGAACATTTCTGTGTCTTTATGAAGATGGCTGTTCAAATGTATTTTGCATTTGTGCATGGAAGGAAGCTGACCTCATAGGCTTGTGGGCTAGTGAGGCATCTGGCCAGAGGGCCACAACAGGCTGGTAGTGTGGCTGTGAGTGGAGGCCCACTATGAGTCAAAATGGGCTTCAGGTAACTGTAGGACAGCAGGGTCAAGGCTTAGGTAACATCATGAAGCTTCAAAGTGTCAGTGCAACAGCTCCTCTGCATTATATGTTGCATAAAACAAAGAGCATACATATGTAAAACATATTGTAGCTAATATAAAGGAAGAAAGTCTTGATCCACTGCATTTCTTCTTGAATCCTTCTGAAGGAGTCCTTTCTTTAATCAACTATTAAAATGACAATGCAAAGGATACTTATGGTCAAAGTTGTACCAGATCCTAAATAACCATGCACTCTCCTGTTTAGTGCTCCTCCTTTCTATTCCATCTGGACCAATCTGCAGAAGAATACCCATAATGCATTAATGCGGATATAAACAGTGCACTCAATATGGTTTTCATTCAACAGTTCACTTGTTGTTTAAATGAAGAATTGAAAATGCACTTACTGAATGTTCCTGGTCCGAGTCAACTCCAACACTGTTGTAACAAAATAAAGACCATCTTAGACAATTATACACAAACATCCTGATTTCTCCTTGTTTACACAGTAGCCACAAACACATAACCTGAATCAGAATGAACTGGTATTTCATAAAGCATTAGTTGCCAGCAGTGATGCATAGGTTGACCCATAACAGTTGCTGTTGGTTGGGCAATATAGGCTGGCACTCAGAACAGGCTGGGCAGGTACAGGAATTAATAAAACCCCGGCTTGTGCAACACTATTAGCCCAGCACTTAGGATGAACGTCATGACTATCCAATCAAGTTTTAGGGATGAAGTTGTCCAGATCATGGAGAAATACTGATTTCTGAAACAACCCTCAGGAAACTAAATAAAGGGTGACATACGGCAAGTGTCTCAGACTGACCGGATACGCTGGCAAGATAACATCTGAGTGGTGCCTCCTCCACAGATCCACACGGTAAAGAAAACCACCAATAGTGTGGTGGAGAACATCATCTGCCGTGCGTACGTGGCTGTGTCCCTTATTGAGAGGGCAAATGTCATGGCCCCTCGAAGACCTGGGAATATACAACAATTAGTGCATAAAACATGTGTACAATTCTATTCCTGGTCTTTATCATAGTGTCAAACAGGATATGAGGGATATTTGGGCCATTTTTTATTATTATTAAGTCTTATCTTCTTTCAGTAAACCTCTCTAAAATAAATTAAAGCTTATGTGTGCTTGTATTGTTCCATTATTTTTATTGTTTAGCCTTTCTGACTTCTCAACGGTCTAAATAATCAGTAGATTACTCAATCACTAACATGATCAAATATGACATTGCTGAACCTGCAGTACCCAGGTCTTATATCATACAATGTAAAACAGAATTTCTCGTCCTAAGGGGCAGTGAAATAGAGGAAAACAGTCATTTTCCTATATGAATACCCATTTTAAATTAACTAACTGAAAACACTTTCTTCAGTGTTCAGTTTAAAAGTCAAATACAGAATTGACCAAGCTTTTACAGACCTACTCATTAAACAAACCTGCAAACATCATCATGTGCTGAAAGTTGGACCTTATCTTGTTTCTACGGCCTAAGTTGAGCAGGAAGGAGAGCGGGTAGATATTAGCCGCACGGCCCAGGAAAACAGCCAGCTGGGAGAGGAAGCGGTCAAGGAACCACACAGTAAAAATGTAGCTCATTCTCATGCACCCATGCAAAAGCATACAAGCATAAAACATTTCTGTCTTTGTCATTAAAACAAGAGTTTTGTTTGTTAGAGAAAATATTCTGGCCAATTTTCTCCAGAGGCACAAATGAAACTGTTTCACTGGTGACCACCCACTCAGCAGTAATCGCCAGCTACTTCCTTATTTGAACAAGTGTGGTCGACTTAATCTCACTCTCACACCAGAACTTCATGAATTTTGTTCATTAACTGAAACTCCACTTTCATTGTTGCACAAACTTGTTTCACACACAGATAACAAAGTACATGCAATATTTTGGTGATTGTGCTTAAGAGATTATTTACTTTCATTTACATTTCCCCATCACAACAGCCCCAGCACAGTCCAATATGAATATTAATATCAGGATACAAACGCTCCCACTATGAAGATGGGGTTGAAAACATGGTTCTGGAAGGTGAACAGGGTGAGGCCCATGTAGGAAAAGATGAAGTTCTCAGCCAAGAAATTCAGTAGTTCAAATAACTAAAAAAAGAAAAAGAGAAAAAAAAAATCACAGAAGAATTTTACCCTTTCAGTCAATAGTCAATGAAAATTAGCAAAGTTTAGTCACTATTGTTAATAGTTAATTCTGATATTAGTGCTTATATGGCCAATGTCACAGACTCAAATTATAACTAAAGTCAAGACTAAATAGTAATATTAATTATGAAAACACTGGCAATGTAACTTATTCCTAATGCAAATTAAACCAGTCTAAAGTATTTAAAAAAGTAAACATAGAAATATTTTTAAATATTTTAAAATCTGTAATGGAGATAACATGAAGGGCTTACTTGCTTGGTCCTGTCCTGCGACTCAGGGGACAGGTTGTTATACGTGTAATGTGCCTGTGTGATCCCACAGAAAAGAACTGCTACCACACCTAAGAAAACAACACACACTTAAAACACCTTGTGCTGATAATTATTATATAGAAACAGAATTATTTTAAAGAAATAACTATAGAAGCACTGAGTCTGAATGTTACCTGTGAAACCACAGGCCTCAGCCAATAAAAATGTGCTCCAGGACATGAGGAAGAACAGTGCTGTCTCCAGTAGTTGAAAGTCTCGCAGTTTGGTAAACTTGGTGACTTGAGGAAGAGTTAAGGAGACTATCCAGTAAACCATTAAATATTCAATTAACACAAATAATATTTATGCAATAAGTTTTGTTAACATATTCACTTCCAAATCTTTTTTTGACAAAGGCATTTTTTTACAGTTACCATTCAGTTTAAAAAGTCCATGAAATGGCTGCACTGAAAAGACAAACCAAACCTGTGTTCCTCTAACCAGCTCAAAAGATACCACTAGCAACAGCAGCATCACCAGTACCAAAACTATGGTTACAAATATTAATACCGTATATCTTCCAATAGTAGCTCCAGCGTTTATTCAAAAAATTATCCAGGCTGCCCGGTGGGGGGGCGGGGGTTGGGGGTTACTATTGGAGACCAGCGTCTATTTGTTGCAACATCACTTCAAATCCGACACTTATTGGAAATGAACGTCAATACGAGATAGGCTATTATTAGAAGATATACTGTAATTTAGTTTTAATAAGACATTCTTCTTAGTTTTACTGTTTGACCTAAGCTATAATAGAAACTCGTGCCTTCTCATAGTAGTATACATTGCACAACTTAAACCATCTTTTAAAAAAATAATCTCCAAACCCTCTGAAAGATATCAAGGCAGTCATTACTCCAGTTGCCACTCCAAGAGCAAATGAGCCACTGAAGACGCCAAGAAAGATTCCAAAGGACTTCAGCAAAGCCATGGCTTCAAATGTATGACTGTTGTCTCCCTCAGGCTGATATGCAACAATTGACCTGATACAGATAAAGAAAAGACAGACACAAAAACACACACGCACGCTTCTTTCACAATGTGCTTTACAGAAATTAAAGGAAATATTTCTATCTTTAAACTCTACAGGACCCTAAAGGGAAGAATAAATAGAAAACCTGGCAGGTCAGTTGAATCCAACACACATAATTCTAATATTGTGTTGTCTCTGAGAAAATCACAATTTTAAGGGAGTGTAAAAGAATAGGAGGCACAGCACATCATGTGGCCTAATACAACAAACTCAAATAGATTATCGTAAACCAGGGCATCTGTTTTTTGTGTTGCAAAAGTGCACTACAGATTCACGGCAGGCAGGCAAATCAGTGTTCTGCTGACATTTATTGTATGCTGAAACTCAATATATGAAAAACTGCCATGCAAATTCTAGACATAGGGCCTACTATAAGCTCTGTCACTTTTGTTTTTGACTATTAAGAGCCAAGGGATGATATAAAAGTGTTTGCTTGTTTATTATTTTGTTGTTCATTAATTGTAAACAAAACAGAAGTCAAAATAAATAACAGATTTTTTCATACACATTAAGCAGACTTAACTGTTCTACTAGTTCTATCTTTGAAGATGTCTCCCCTGTTTTACAATGACACAGCATTATTTTTAAGCCATACATATGAGGGTCAGAAAATAGTAGATAGAGGATTCCTAGAGAAGGAGTCATTCTACAGCAGCGAAGCACTTTTAGGGGTCAAACCTTAACCAAACACACACCCATCACCCAGCCAGCAAATGCTGACAGTTTGGCCCCATTATCTCACCTCATGCAACTGCAATGAATGGGAAACTTTCATTAAAAGAAAAAACTGTGGTATAACATCATATGAAGCAACGTGTTCATGCAAACATGTATTGAACAACATTCTCACATTTATTTAAAGTGAATTGTATTCATATCTAAGTTTAGAGCTTCAGTGTCCAGAGCAGTTTTGTGATTTCTTTGTACAAACACAACTACTAAACTTGGTAATTAATATATTATTGAGATGAATCATGTGTGTCTGAGCAGGAAATTCATCAAAACATGACAAAATTTCTTGGACTAGAGTCAAATACAGGTTTTGGTTATCAGGTATGAAATGTATAATCTAAAATTCCATAATGCTGTGGAAAAATTACTTTGGTAAAAAAATATATATATATGCAGGTGAGAATCTGAGGCCAAACTGTGGATCATTTGCTCTGCATACTCTGGCTTTTCACCAGCCAATGCAGACACAGCAAAAGCTCTGATCTCCAGAGTCAAAGCTACTTGTGTAGCACACCCATTGAGGGGCGTTCTTTGCGTCTGGTTCCTGCCCTCTATGTACTGAGCCACACCTCCATGGCTAAGATGGCCCACCCCACTGTGTCTCCTGTGATAAGGCAGAATTCTGGAGACAATGACAGGTGTCCACAGGAGAAGAACCAAGCATTAGGCACATTCCATATTGCACTTTTTCTTTGAATAGTAAAAAGTCACAGCACAACAAATGAAACATGCTGTGATGCGCTGGAACAAGTGAATTATCAATATGTAGCTAGTCTAATTTCTATGAAATGCTCACTATGTATGTCTTAAGTGTACATAAATGTTTGGGACCAGCTTCTAAACCAGTTTCACTAAAATGTACATTTACAAAGCCTTTGTGAAACAATTATAATTTTGTCATGGCATTAACAAGGTTTTATATTTCCCAACATGAATACAAACTGTTTAAAAGGACTTACGAGGACAGCACAACAGCAACAGCATCATTCAGGACACTCTCTCCAAACAGTAAAGCATAAAGGTCAAAATCCACCTGCAGCTCGTTGAAGATGGCCAGGACAGTCACTAGAAAGCAAGATTCAGAATTCAGAATAATCTGTTTTCATTTTCAGAATTATGCAAAATGGTTAAATCTAAATTTCTACAAATTTCTCTTCCAACAATAACAGGTACAATCAAACTTTTGATCAATACTTAATCTTCTGACCATATGGAAGGTTTAAACAAGTTGTTTGTGTGAGAACATACCTGGGTCAGTGGCTGACACTATGGCTCCAAAAAACAGGCAGTCGGTGAAAAAGAAGTCCCCACCCAACTGACCGATCTGCTTCATCAGCGTCACACAGCCATACATCAGTAACCTGCAAAAGGAAAGGGTATTGTTTTTACCATTGGATGTTGTTTTCAAACACCCAAAAGACCATTTCACAAAAACACTAACCCAATGATAAAGCAGGACACCACTGTTCCCACAAAGGCATATGCCAGAATAGAACCCATGTTCCTGAAGAAATGTCTCTGAAATGAAGTGGGATAGACAGTTTATTTAGTAACAGATCATTCAAAAGGAAAATCCTTTTACAGTCCAACATGTAACTGATCAGTGATTTATGTCCAAAAATTGTGACTTCAGTTTACCACTGGCGCTTAGAAGCTAATGTTCCTAACAAACACTTGAAGTCACTAATCACCCAGATAGTTTCTGCAAATACATTCCTAAAGCCTCCTCAAACCAAATCCAACTTTTCATTAAGGTGCCACAGACTCGTTTGTGTAGTTTAGGACCTATCTTTCTGTAAGTTATAAAAATAAATAAATGTTTAACATGTTTTGTGAAAATTACTGTGAACTATACGTCCTCTTTACAAATGCTTTGTAAAAACAATCCCTGGAGATATTTGAAATGTAGCTCTGACATTTTGTTCATTTTTATAGCTGACAGGAAGACACAATGTCTTGAACCAAACTTACAAATCATTTTAATTAAGAGCTGGACGCAGTTCGATAGACCACTGGTGATGTATTTTTACAGAGTCATTCAGCAATTAAGTGACTACTGACTTCTAGTGTTTGTGGCTTGGCTGACTATCTACAAAACTGTTTAAATTTGATTTCCCACATGACTGTCACATCAACCTTTTTGAATGTCTAAGAATAGCTACTTGATGTAATCTGAGCTGGCTCAGTCTAAACAAATGAGTAGTTCATACCCGTTTTAAGCTGTAGCCAGCATGAAATATGATCGGAGGCAGGAGAATATTGAAGAAGACTTCAGGGTCAAAGGTTACCTGAAACAGCATTAGATGTGACAAAATGATAAAACTCGTACTACAATTACGTCAGTATAAACACATTACTTCAGCTTTATCATGTGACACATTACCTCAGTTTTGTCATATGATTGACTAGCTATAAGAGTTTGTGGCTTTGCATATTTGCAGTAAAATCAAGCTGACAACATTGAAAGTCTACAAGAACTGTTTGGTAAGCAATTTAAAGATATGGATGCATCAGAAGGATGTAGAACTTAATAGATACACCTTTTCATCTGATCAGGTTGTAAACTCTCAAATAATACAATGGCAAAATATTTTTTTAATAGTAGCAGTCAAAGCTAAGAATCCATGCAAAAAATATTAATCAGAGCACACACACACACACACACACACACACACACACATACACACACACAAACCAAGAGAGAGAGAAAATCATGATTACCTTACGAAGCATCTCATTGTCTTGAACGTCATTTATTTCATTGGCACTGATCTCACCCTTCAGTGTGTACTCGTAGAACTTGCCGCTGACATTCACAAGCAACGTGGCTGGACTGGAATTGACATGGCAACTCAGTGTAACATTGTTGATGTCTCGTGGAACATGGATCCCATAACGCAGCACTACCCCAACCAGCAGTCCTATTGACAGGAATAAATGAGCCAATGTTAAAAACCACAAACCTGCTTTACTTTTCCTGTACACCAGAAGTACTGAGCTATGTTCCTGAAGGAAATGTCAAGCCAAAAAGGAGGGAAACACACTTCCACCATAAGAGGCTATGTGAGATAAGAGCTGATATTGGTTGACCAGCTAAACAACTAAAAACTATTGTCCAAATTGTCTTTGAGACCAACAGTTGTGAGACAAGCAAAGCCTTAATAACACAGACATTACTCAATTTATATTTTCAAAATGAACTGGAATTCACCATGAGACTGATCAGGCTATTGGCTGTTATTTAACCACTCACTCTACTTTTGCAGCGACTGTAATAGATCACATAAGATACAAATATGCAAGATTTAGAGAATGTATTCGTTCATGCCGTTAATAAATGGCCATGAGACTTGCTCACAAGAACAAGCTAGATTAGCTACTGTGTCCTATATTTCATAACAGCTATTCAAATGTAGAATTATTTTACAGCTTCTAGGGTCAGGCTGTAGAAGGGCAGCAAATGATTAACTAAATCTACCATAGGCAACAACCTCAGGCGAATGAGAAAGAGGAAAAAGTAACAGAACGCTAGCAGATTATCCCTGATATTAGCAGTTAGCATGCTACACTGCGAGTCTGATAATGTACTCGAGACCTGTATATATATCACCCACAGACTCACCGTCTGTAAACAGCGTATATACAGTGTGCAGCTCTGCATCTGGTTTAACTGTAGAGCAGCGAGAGCTCCGGCTAGCGCCGACATGTAAACATCCCACGAGCAAATCAATGGCTCGTTGATGCTGCGCGCGCTCACTCACCATAGATCATAGCCAGGCCCGTCTCGTGCAAAAACCTGAAGCGACGGTGCTTGAACAACCATATGGTTAAGATGGTGAGAGTGAGGAGCAAAATAAAGATGAGTAAGTCGGCGCTGTCTTGGCGGTGGCTTTCTTCGGCTTTCTTCTCAGTCACGATGTTCTCCATCGCGCTGTCTTCAGCTTTGCACGCGCACAGACACACTGACAGACAGACTAAAAAACACAAAGACAGCACTCCCCGAGCTCCCTTAGCGCTGCTGAACTTCCACTTGAAGCCCATGCTGGCATTTCTTATAGGTAAAAATGTCACAGGCTTGATGACTGCTCAGAAAGTCATGACAACACGACGGTGGTGGATTTCAGCTTGTGGCAGTAGCTGCTGTGGATTGTTCCTGATTCACTGCAGCCCCGCCCCCTTTCTCTCTGCGTCACCGCGCTGAAGACCCTTCAAGTTCGTTCACCCTGCGCATTTTCCTGTGACATTAAAGGGACCATTAACTAAACTTAACTGTGTTTTATCCTTAGTTAAAATTTTACATTCGTGTGGTCTGATGTGTACCCGGCGTAACATTTAACCCCCCGTTTAGCACTTCGTTATTAGGACATTACGGGGGTCCTCGAGTTACATCGCTGTTCCGGTCCTCCGGGCGTGACGTAACACGAATTTCGCTAATGTCCTACATTTTGCCCAAACCAATGCATGCAATGATGGCATATATTTATTAAACGTGAACAAGTAGTACATATATAGCTAATATGCGTCTCTCGTAGGCGATTGTTGCAGGATATGACATGGAGCAATGCATTGTGGTCTATGTAGTGTCTGGTGCTGGAAAACAAGTGGGTAAAATGGGTGGAAAGAGAGGTGCTTTCTGGGAGTCATAGTTTGTTAGTGGCAAACGCAGGTAAAACAAACACATGGATCACAAACACAGCAGTAATGAAGTGAAACAGTTCCTGAACTTTACTGCCTTACACTTGGGAGCTTCCAAACAAGCTTCCAAACAAGCAACACATATGAAAGACAGCGAATGGCATAACACTTGTCTCCCTCGTATATCACAGACTAGTTTTTGTATTAATATTACAAATGCTGTGTTAAAAAAGGCAGCCAGCGATACAGGCATAAGTCGAGTCACGAGGATCCCCTATATTGTTACTGTGTCTTTAAAACAGACATACCTGAACTCTGTTTAATTATTCCTTTTTCAAAATGTGCCCTGGCCTGAAACACTTCTTAAAACTTCAAAATAAATGATCAAATTTTTTGTAAGTAACTTAAATTAAATTAAAATTAGTTCATTAAAAACAGGCATTTTGAGCAGTTTTCATACTAACAATATAGTTATATAGTATATACATAATATATTTAATAATTGAATAAAAAATCACTTTAGAATCCATTAGCTGGAGCCTACCCTCACACATGATGTATGAGTTTAGGAATTATGAAAAACGCTAGTTTTACCATGCCAATTATAATTGGACAGTTGTAGATTTGCTGCTTCATTATTTTACATTATGTAAAGCTAATCAAATTACGCACTATGGTTAATTAAGCTGCATGAAAACTCCTAAGTTTGTGTGTTTGTTTCTCCAGGACCAGAAAATGCCCGATCATGCTTTAACGATGGTGCCATTTTTGAACTGTTTAGGTATTTCAAAATAAAAGACCTACAGCGAAAGTGAGGGCTTTGGCTCGGACCTCCACTGAGGCACCGAACTCTAATATTGACATCGGTCTGACAGAGCTCCGCTCGCCGTGGCTCGCTCGCTAAGTGCTGTGCTCACTAGAAGAATGGCTTCGTCCTTTTGGAAAGGCGTCGTTGGTCTGGGCCTTTTTGCTTTAGCTCATGCAGCTTTCTCGGCGGCACAGCGTGAGTATGAAGTAGTACAGATAAGTGTCGTACAGGCTGATTTATAATCGCCTGCCCTTTTCAGGTAAAATAATTAGCCTCTGTAATCTGTGGAGCTAGGTAGTTAGCTTAGCCACAGTGAGACTGCGCTGCGAGCTTAACGCTAGCGAGTACAGTCAGCATTTATACACAGAGACCAAATCTATGTGCAGTGATTTAAATGTTTTTTAAGAAGTACTTATATAGCTGAGACCCTATGCATTGTCCACACAGTATGCTTGTGATTGTATGTTTTTCAGGGTCCTTTAACATCGTTTGCTTTTATAAAACCTGTAGCAAGAATGCTAGCTAAACTATAAGCGCCTAGATTGAGAGTAGCTGAAACGAGTAGCCAGCTGTATCACAAATGAATGGCCCTGATAATGTGTTGACGAACTGATTATATCAATTAAATCTACAATCAGGGGAATGTAATGTTTATGAATATATAATTAGCAAAAAAATGCCTGGTAGACATTAACGACTCAAATGTTACCACTGCTTATGTATGACAAGAGCAATGTACCCAAGACATTTTTTCGTGTTCATCTTCGCTAACTACCAGTTACATTTTTCAAGCTGCAATCCCATAATCGTATTTTTTTTTCCCTTTTCTAACCCTTGTGGGTCTTTAAAGAAATCTCCGTTTTGTTTTTTATTAACATGCAAGGAGTTAAAGCTTTATAAATATTCATATATATGCATGTATGTTAGCTCATGCATGTAACTCTTCCCTGAGTTTCATATAGAACCATAAATATAAAGAAACAAGGTGTTCTGCACCTCATTACTGAGTTTGTTTAAATATAGTCTGCAACTAGTCAAATCAATATTTGTTTGAGGTCCAGATATGAAAAAAAAAAGCTGGACATTTTTGCAGGATATACTGGGATGGTGGAAGATAATTGCAAGAATGACATACATATGTATTTTATATATTTTTTTACAGTTTATTTATGGGTCACATTGTAACCTACCTGGTTTGTAAATGGCTGGTAAATATTTAGAGTTTTTAAAGACATTATGTGAAAATGAATCACAATTTGTCTTTTCCAGATCGAGCATACATGAGACTGACAGAAAAAGAAAACGAAACTCTTCCAATAGATGTAAGTTGTTTTGCTATCAATAGGTTTATACGTTTAATATATGGAGAAAATAAGGAAGGGGTGGTGGACTAATAGTACATGTTGTTTTAAAAAAAAATGTGAATTTCACTATGGGATGAATTAAGTATCTATTTATAAATACATAATTTGCAAATGTATTTAAATGTGTATGCTTTTTTTCTTTGCAGATAGTCTTACAGACATTATTAGCCTTTGTGATTACTTGTTGTGGAATAGTCCACATCTCAGGCGAGTTTAAAGACATGGATGCTTCTTCAGAGCTTAAACACAAGTAAGTCCAAGCAAAGGTGCCCTCTGAAATTGACACACTTAGCTTTGGTGGATGCTTCTAACCTATTTATATCAGCATAGAAACTTACCTGTGTGCTTTTTCTTTCACCAGGACATTCGACACATTGAGAAACCACCCCTCTTTTTATCTGTTTAACCACAGAGGCAGGGTGCTCTTCAGCTCACCTGAACAAGAGCCTGCTACTCCAACTCCTCAGGCCTTGCCTTCCAATCCCCTGCGGTTACGCAAGCTGGAGAACTTTCACTGAGACTAGCCTTTAAGGGCTGCCTTGCCCATTTTGCCCTTTTTTCTGCATCAGTAAGCTCCTCAGTTGGAAAGGGATGATAACCTCATTTTCCTTTCACTCCACTTTGTGCATATGTGAATATGCTGTACACATCTACATCTCTTCACCAACGTGGTTACTACTTCAAAGTCTATGGACTGTGCCAACTCCTTAATTTTTTTTTTCTCCAACTGATACATTTGTAAATATGTGTTATTGCTTGGGAGTCTTGCAGGTCTGTAATGTAAATCTGTACCCATTCAGATGGCATATGGAAAAGCGTGATGTCATCCTGCTTTTCCAATGGGCACAAATCCCATTACCCATACTATTTGGTTTGCCACAATTCCTACTGTGCTGCCATGTTTAACTGAAGTATGTTTTTCCATGTGACCTGCTCAAAGATGGTTAAAACTATGGACCATTAATTGTACGTGTGTTCAGATACATTATTTATGACTGATGGACACTTAAAAAATGGAGTTGGGTATGCAAAAAATAAGGTTAGTGAAATCACTAATGATGGCTGGTTAGGGGGAAAAAGAAGTAAATAGGTTTAACAACATTAACAGTACTGTGAACACGCAACTAATGGTACACCTGTCTGTCTTGGGTGGGTAGGAGCATTGTTTTCCATTTTGTTTTATGTTACAATGCATCTTATTATTTTTAACTTAATGAAATAAAATCTGAGATTTTGTTGATGAATTTGTACCTAAAGAATTTTGGTTTTTATCTACACTCAGGTGTTCTCTCCCTGGCTGCATTGTCTCTGTTAGGAGGTTATGACATATTATTGCGTTTTTCAAATATTCTCATGTGCGCAAGAGTAAGGCCTTTCTATATTATAAATATAATATTAATACCCACACCAAGTGACTACCTATTGCTTTATACTTTACATGAGTGTAGAAAGAAAGCTGGTTTAGGTTTGTTTTATCTTGTTTATGCCACTCTGCTGGGCAGTGGTGGCCGAGTGACTTGGACGCAGGTTCAAGTCCTAACCTAGGCTTCACTGATGTACCCTCACTACACTGGCACTCCTGATAGCTGCCTGCTGCTCCACATGTGTATGTATGATGAAGGTAAACCCAGGTCTCCGTGACTTTAAATGTAGGGAAATGTTTGACTAAAACCGATAAAATGAAATATCAGTTCACTTTACGTAACTTAATAATTTTATTAAACAGCAGTATGTGATTTATTAGTGCTATTTCATTGAAGATGATTTTTTTGTATTTTAAAAAATAACATTATATTAAATTATCTTTTGGACAAGATCATTGATTCTTAACAGAAATAAAATGTAAAAGCCTGTTGAGCTGAGAAACAGGTTATTCAGTAGAGCCTTAGTAAGAAGTGATTCCATATTTTCTTATGCTAATTCTGAAGGTTTGACTGTAAACAATGGAAGTTGAAATGCTGTATGTACAGCCTTCTTCCAGAGGCAAACATCTACCCTGCAGCCTGGAATGATTATATTATGGACCCAAAGACGACACAGACGGGTCTCCTGCTCAATTACAACACTTTCAGAATTCAATGTTCTAATTTTAGTGTGAAGTATGAAATAATCTACACAACCACCAGACTTAGGCTGAATAATCTGCCCAGGTCTGGTACCAGAATTCTCTCAGTGAAACAGCAACAGCATTGTTCGTTGTGTTATTTATAATGTTTATTTAATTTTTAATGGGTTTTTTTTTTTCATAAAAAAATCATAAAATTTTCCATTTCATATATAATAACAAAGTTACAAAAAATTTTGTACAATTTTTAAAATATTCTTATGTTCTGGTAAGAATACCATCCAAAAATAATCTATATTATTTATGAACATCAAAAAGTTGTATACATCTGCTTTTAAAAATAAAGTACAACAACAATGTGGTCACTAAGGTAGCGTTTACATGTGAAGAGAAGCCAATGACAGTCTAGCAACTGCTCCAGTATGGAACAGGTGGCATTTGAGTGGGTGTCAACCTTCCAAACAACTACGTTTTTATTCATGGTCTGAACGAAAGTGACGTTGTGAGCTCAGCAGCTGGACGAATACAACAGCTGGTTTGGCCAACATTTCCAGTGTTCATTGGATCCTATTGCTTAAACGACATGTTGCTTGTAGATTTGAACACAGCCTGGCAAAGCTCTTCAAAATATCAAACTCATTGGTTCTGTTGTGCTGCCTGACATTGTATGTTACCATAAACACAAAAACGAACCAGCTAGAGATCTCACACCAGCATATACTGGTTAGGATGGTGAAAACTTCACATGGGCATCAGTCAGTGTCAAGAATACTCAAGTAAATCCTACAGTTGTGTTATTTTCTTAAAGAGTCTAGGAAAACCGATCTTGGTGGACTGACAGCATCGGGATTATTGCTCTTAAGAGAGAGTGGCTGACCCAAGCTGGTATGGAGTACTCTATACCAGTGGCTCCAAGCACTGGACCTGGAAAACACACCTTCTCTGCACATTTGACAGTTTTCCAGCTCCAAAAAGGCCTTGTCCAAATACCAAAGTAATTAACTAGCATTTCCTGGGTTGACGTAGGTGTGTCAGATTAAAATGTGCAGGGCAAGGAGGCCTCTAGGATGAAGGCTAGGAACCAATGCTCTACATTGTTCTTTTACCTAATGGTATAGGTATTTCCTTGCAAATGCATACCCACCAAAGATCCTCTTATGTTGTCTTCTACTCATGACTATGTACTGGTGTTTACAACAGTGGAAAGACATCTACAGACAAATATAATTGCTTCATATGGCCTTTCTCCTCAGCTATTTCTCATGACAGTTCCCTTGCCTTTACTGGAGAGTGCATATTCAAGATTCAATGATCAGGGACAATGGCCTTCCACCCAAAGCTTCTTTTGCTGTTAAATCTGCCATTTTAAGGTAAAAGCTATCTTATTTCTAAGTCCTCCATTTTCCCTGCCATCATTCTTACATTTCCCTGTTCTTCACTTGTGGGCAATATAATTCACTATCTGCCATGAACGTTGTTCACTTGTGCTGCCAGAATCTGCTTCTCCTCTATCTCCTCCAGGGCAGATTCTAGCTGCTGGATCAGTACACGCTTCTTAAACCTGAAATACAATGGGCAGAAAATGAAAGATCATGAAGAACATGATCAAAAGGTTCAAAGGATCAAATATCTTATATAAAAGCAACTACTCAAAATGTGTGAATGAGCAGTAACCTGCTGTGACATGGGTGGAGACTGACCTTGCTGCCTCTTTGATGGCATGATGGATGAAGTACCTTTGCACTGCCACTGGCCCTTTCACCTCCTGTAGCAGCCTGAATATTTCCTTATAATCTATAAAAAGGTTATGGGAGATAAATATGAATAATTTGTTAAAAATTGCAAACAAAATTCATATATAAAGATATATGAATACAGACAGACACTCACTGCGACCAGGTTTCCGAACTTCTTTTATGACTCGTGTGCGCAGCTCTGCATTGCTTCCCTCCAGGGGAACCATGATAATAGTGGCCTGTGTAGAAGAGTCTGGAACAGTTCCCTCCATTACTGTTTCCTCCTCTGGAGGACTCGGACTCTCATAGTTCTGTGGCCTGTCAGCAGGCCTATCATCCACACAGTCCTCCCCCAAACTGTTCTCCAGGGGCACTTTGTCCTCTTCTCCATCAGCAAGGCTCACTTCTCCCCTTTCTTCCAACGAGAGAGGTGTAGTGCCCCCCATGACTCCATCCACTCCTCCAGGCCAGCTATCTCCAGGGTCTCCACTCAACACTCTTTCGCCATTGCTCTCTGCACCACCAGCTACACTGTTTCCCTCCACTCCTGTAGAGGGAGACACCCAGTCCACACATTTGTCTTTCAATTGATTATATTGAGATTCTTAACACACACCATCAAATATGGACAGTGCTAATTAAATCACATAATGATAACTACCAGTTGTTTGCATTCATGGTGGCAGCTGACACATGAAAAATAAGCACATCTACAGAAAATGAATGGCTCGATTTAGTTCAGCAAATATATACAATGAAGAGAATAACATTCACACTAAGATCTTGACCTTCAAAGAAAACTCACTCAAATTGGTTGACTTTGTCAATGGCAAAACCTCACTCTGTATAGTAGCAAATGATCAACACTGTGAAGCTTCCCACTTAGAGAAGGATTAATGTAAATAAAACTACATACATACAAAACTCACGGGCATTAATTTTATTTAGGTGTGTGTCCCCCATTTACTGTTTTGTACAATGGGAACCATTTATGAGACAAAAAAATCTGCACTACAAACCCCAATGTTGAAATTCATTAATAGGCTTGAGTATACATTCACAAATGACTACAATTAACATATAGAACATATTGTCAACAATTTTTAACTATTTGGGTTGAAGTAGTAACATTTTATATTTTGTTTTTTGCAGCTTATTTTGCAACAAATATCTGACAATGTTATCCTTTATATAAAGTTTTGGCATTAATTTTCATATTATTCCAACACTATCCTTAAAATATAGGATAGAAATGCAGAACTGTTAAAGACAGAGGTTCTCGCCTAAACAAACTACAATTGCCATTTTTTTTCATTTCAGTGTTCCTTTTTTCAGTCCTAATCATGAAAATTGTCTGATTGTATCAGACATCTGTTGTATTCCACAGACCCTCGCCTACAATGACTCATTTTCGCATCCAAACATTGCATCCTCAGTCGAGTTATTACAGTAATCAGGAAATGTATAACTCTGGGCAAATTTTACACAGCACTGCTATCGCAAGTTGTGTGAAGATCATTCAGATGGTTCGAAGCTGTAGATTCATAGTGCTCACCTTTGTGAAGTGGTATGGGTTTAATGAGGCCAGGTTGGCTTGCAGCTACGGTAGGACCTTTGCCTAGCACATGGTTGGTGATGATGGGTGGAGTCTGGGGCCGTCGGAGCAGAGGTGACATGCTCCTCCGCCTCTTTGGAGCCGTACCCGAGTTGGGTTCTCCAGGGTTTGCCCTTTTCTTGTTCTGAGGGCCCGTTACAAACTCGTCTGCTTCGTCAATCATCATTCCCTGTGATCATTTGTAAAAAAAAAAAAACTTTAGCAGTTGACTAATCGCTCATTCCAATTAAACAGCAGCAAGTGCAATGAGTAGATGAGGCAGTATGTATGTTTTCAGGGGCACCTTCTTGTCCTGTTTGAATGGGTTGCCAAATGTATGCAGACGTTTGGGCTGGTCAGGGTCAATCTCACGCAGGGGAGATGGCATCATCTTCAGATATTCCTGATAGTTTCCCATTTGACCCACAGGAATACTATGCAAGTAATCTACAAAATGAATTAAACAATTGTTATGTCTTTGCTTAATTGTTGCCAATGAATGAAAATCCAATAAACACTAACTTCAATTTTGACATTTTCTGTTGGCATTATTAACATTTTGTCCTTGTTTCTTTTTGCATTACATTAAAAAGTAATTGCCATGATCATAATGATGAAAAACAACTAAATCAAAGTGTTTTGAATGTCTTGTTTATGCTCACCTTCATCCTGGCCTCTTATGAGCTTCTGGGTAGTCCTCAAAAGGTTGGAGCGCATACGTGTGACCTGATCGAGGAGATTTCGCCGTGGAATATCATAGGCATTCCGATAAGCCTGGGGCTTTACGTCCTGAGGAACGACAGAAAGAAGGACGGCTGTCAATTATGGTAAAAATCATAATCACAATTATTCACCAAGGTCACTAACTGATTTGGAAATATCATGCATTTTGTAAACTTGAATTTTTAAAATCAGATTTTCTTGAATCTTGTCCAGTGAAACCACAACAATTGTGTCAAGTGTCCATGAAAAGTAGAAAATGAAACTGATACTTAATGAGTTCACTGCAAAATGGAATGTAGCAAAATTATTTTTCTTCTGTATCTTGTTTTCATAATCACTGAAGCAAAAATTTAAAGTGTTTGATGTGATGTACAAACACTGTTGGTGTTTTTAAACAGCACTCTTTCCATAGAGCAATCCATATACAGAAAATAAGACAGAAACTAAGCTGCAAAAACAACTTTTTGTATTAAATAAACCAACACGTTTCAGCAGTTAGATCTTGCATATTCATGCTGAAGTTATAAAGAGCATTTCAGCCTGTACTGCTTATTGAATGAGGCATAATGCAGCACAACCAGTCAGAAATGAGCTAATTTACATACACCAGTATTAAAGGAATTAAAACATAAACAAAAACAGCCTGTTAACTTCTACGGAATAATGGTTAGAGGTCAGAAAATGATCATATAGAAATTAGGACATTTTTATTAATAAACCGATACAAATGTCATAAGTTGACATCAGTGTAAAGCTAGCAAAATGGAGGGGTCCTTTTAAATGAATATGATTGACTGAAACTCTTAACCTTTCCAAGGCTTATTAGCTTAATAATATAAATTTGATAATTGTGATGCTGTGTGAATATTTATGAGGTAAAGATGTTATGTCACATTTGCCTTAGGCCAGCTACACCCTGACCCAGAAAACATGATCTGAGACATAAATGATTTATAGGAGTGAGGCACTAGGCCGACTCAGCCCCACTGCTACTGGTCATACCTTGTTGAGAAGAGCGATCTGGAAGCCAGCAAACTCTTTGAAGTTGACGTCATTGAGTCGGAGGGGCACCTCACCAGTGATGCCCTGCAGTAGCTGTTTGAAGTCACGACGGTGAGCCAGGGACAGTGTGCTCGAGTGATTATTCACCTTGATGCCTGTCTCCTGAGGGGGCTTTTTACCAACTGAAACGATCATCCGGTCTGACTCGATTTTAGCCTAGAAGGGCAAACATGGTCACTTTATTAGAAAGGCCAAAGAATCAGCACAAGTAATAAATGTTTGCATGTGAACGGTTGTTAATCAAGGCAGCAAGGTCACAGGAAAAGAAAAAATACAACTTCACATTCAGCATCATTTCTCAATACAAAAGGCAATTCAAGGTGACTCTGGAATAATGATTCTATTAATTCTCTTCAGTATTTCAGATACTACCATCAGTCATTTCAGATACACCTGGGTTCTCAAAGGAAGAATTGCTTTAAAGGTTAAATTCAACACAAACGGGAAATTACTGCACATTTTCTACTGTACACTAATGTGCTTCTGAGTTAACACAGTAAAGAAGAGGGTCTCTAAGCTAGACGAGCATTTCTATTAACTTTGAACTTTGAAACTTAAACTGGTAAATATGAATTAATTCAGCTTTTAGAACTTAGTCAATCCCCACTGTCTCTATGCACTTCTCCTTAAACTGTCCTCGGAAAAAAGAAATAAAATTGCAGTTATAATGGCAGTGGTCTGTAATAGGCTGTAGGATGGATAAAATATATGTTAAAATAGATAATCACGAGACTTTTGGTGTGTTGCTATTACTGTGCATTTGCATACTGTGCATTTTTTGACCTTATATCCCACAATAAGGGAAATTATATAGAAATAATATTTTTATTTGTTGTTACATAATTTCAGTAGTTCATTTACATTAATGTTAAATTTGTGTTTGGTTGTAAAAGGCATACAATGCCATTACCAAAGATGTCTATTTTATGAAAATATAATGGACTATGAAGTATATAGAGGCAAATGCAGGAAAAGCTGACCTGTTGGCTGAGTTTCTTTAGATATGAGATGACACTGTAGCTGAGGCCACAGTCCATGTTGTCGGAGATGAGATTTGGAGCTCCCATCATCCTCAGTGCTTTCTTTAAGGGCTGTAGATGGACACACGCACACATAAAGAGAGAGAGAGAGACAACAAGACACACACACAGAGAGAGAGAGAGAGAGAGAGAGAGAGAGAGAGAGAGAGAGAGAGAGAGAGAGAGAGAGAGAG
>JBBIGC010000033.1:2947770-2960958 GCA_037576955.1 Lepidarchus adonis
GTTGCCCAGCGACAGCCCCAAAACATCACTGCTCTAGAGGAGATCTGCATGGAGGAATGGGCCAAAATACCAGTGTGACAACAGTGTTTGAAAACCTTGTGTAGACTTACAGAAAACTTTTAACCTCTTTCATTGCCAACAAAGGTTATATAACAAAAAAATTGAGATGACCTTTGGTTATTGACCAAACACACACATCACACACATTTTGTACAGGTCACTGGATGCAGAGGAATTTTAACCTAAGGAAGTAAAAAATAAGTTTATAATATTATTATAATAATATTAAATAATTTTATAATCCTAGTACAGGATTATTGTAACAGAGCTAAACCCTGGCATCCTTAAGTTAAAAATCATCCTGATACAGCAACATAGGCAGAGAAAACTGCTGCTAGGGGGTTCACTCTCCGACTGTACAAGGTGTGAAAAATCTTAGGATATATTTTCAGTCCTTCAGAACCGTTAATTATCATTTAAATACAATGCAGAAATTGACACCAAAGACAGCATGATGTGATGCAACAATTTGACCCCATCTGAATATACAGCTCACCAAACGTGCTCTGTGCTCACCTGATGCCAGAAAAACACTCCAGTGAACAAGGCCTAAAAACAACTGAAAGATAATATTCTGCCACAGACACAGTGGGTTCGCTGGGTGGGGAATTTCCTCTTCCGTGCCACATTTGTCTCAGTCTGCATGGTGATCAGGATGCTCTCATATGATACATTTATTCAGATGTTGAGAATCTTTTTTTCCATCATTACATGCTGTGCAAACGGCGAACCGTGGGTCCGTGTCTGAGATTTAAAAAAACCTGCACTTGATACTGTGGTCTGTGGTCAGGATTAAATATGATAATTTAACTAATATTTAATTTTAATCTACTTTCCATCAACTCCCACACATTTATAAAAATATATATAATTTGAATGTTTTAGGTAAAACACATCGATGTGGTCATAAGCAAAGCAGCTTTTCAGTAAAAAAAAAAAAGTATGCTAATAGAAAAATTTATTGTGGAATGAACGCACATCGATTCATGTGTCAGATCAATACACCAGATCATGCACCATTTTGATTGATGCATTTATACGGATTGATTAATTCTTACACATCAGAGATTTTTGGACATGGGTAGTCTTTTGTTAATAGTCTGAATATGCATATATCTCTACTAGAGTAAAGAACAACCACTTAATAAAATATAAAAGAAATTAAAACACCAGTAGTAATATTTGTAGGACAAATAATTTATTTTGTAATCTGAAGATCACTGATATGAAGGGGACAACACTTTTTTGTCCATTTAGAGCAGAGTACAAAGATTTAATCATGTAAGCACTCAACTCATTCTTCAAAATGACAACACAAACTTAGGGTCACGCTTTTAAAAGTACTCTGTTCATTGAGCCTAGAGGACAGCGTAAATTAAATAAGGAGATTAGACAAGTCCACAGGACAAAAACAAAACCTAAAGCAAACCACAAACACTTCAACCAGCTATACAATACAGAAAGGGGCATTGCAAGTCCCACTCACTGCTTTGTTTCTTAGCAAAGAGACATTCAGAAAAAAGATACATCAAAGTTGCCACACCCTTTTCTTCACTTCAACAAAAAATAGAATATACAATCACTTCCTCGTTTTGCAAATAAAACTGAATTTATGCTGCATTGTAACATGCTCTGAGGAAATAAAGCCATTTTTTGTTTTCCAAACAACTCATTTATAAAACCATTTACAAAAATTACTATTTACTAAAATAACTAAAGCCTAAATTAACAACTTACACAAGTACAATTTTACACCTCTTATATACAGACCTTTAATGGCACACTAATGAATCAGTAGACCTTTCCCCTAAAGAAACAAATATTTTCTTTATGATGAGATTTAATAAACGCTGTTGCATGTGTAAATGTTCAACAGCATCCAATTCCAATCTTCTCTTGATCTAAACTGCTTTTGGATTTTAGCTCCTTTAGCAGAGCCTTGCAGTAGCTCATCTAATCAAAAAAGGCATAGAACAAAAAAAAAATCCTTTAATTCATTCAAAAAGGGCACGGTCACAGTGCAATATTCTAAAGGCAAATGAAACAGGATGAAGCTGCTGGGCGCTTAAAGGGTGGTACAATGCACTGTAGTCACAGTTCAGCTTCTCCACAACTTCTCTAAAAGCTATAAGGAGGATAAGCTATGTCCTTGGGTAGTATACCTGAAGACATTGCAACACAGGCTGTAGAATGTGCTGTAGTGTTAAAATCCTGGATTTAGTGGTGACTAACCCCCTTCATATTGCATTCTGCCTACATTCCTTCTGATACCCAATCTGCTAATGACAACCGTTGACTTCATATAAAAAAAAAAATGAAGCACAGAGTGTCAAAGATTCTCATGTAGATAAGGGAAGTGTTGTTGCATTTTCCCTCCATCTACTTGTATATCAAGAGAGGACAATCTTTACATAGTTGACCACATGGGACGCAGAAACAATTCAGAAGGTGAACATATGCAAGTGCAACTGCACTGTTCATAAAATTCCACATGTGGCCAAGTCAGTTAACTGGTTAAGCATTCTGCACACATTCACTTTCACACAGAGATTATGAATGAGAAGCTGATAACGATCACATTATATATACACATACTTACAAAGAAAAACAAAGAGCAAGAACAAAAATAAGTTAAATTCTTTCACACAACACCTGTTGACAATCTGCAGATGCAAATTAAAGACCTATAGTAATAGTCTTGGATACAGCAAAGGCAAGCCAATGGCATTGCCTTGAGAGGGAACATTTCACTCTCCAAGAGCCATATCCTCATGGTGGCATTCCTCTAATACAGATCTACAGTAACACAGTCATTTAGAAACAGCAGGGCTCTGGAAAGCTGTTTGCTTTGTTGTGGAGCTACGCCCCATGTATAACATCCTTATATAGCAGCTGATGCAAACAGCATCCACAGTCTTCATCCCCACTTATCACCCTGATGGTACTGTCCACACTAAGGTTATTTCCAGGGCTTTGGTTTCCTTTAATTCAGACACCCCTTAGGCTTCCCCACACTGTCCTACTGGAAAGCAAACCCCATGAGAACTCAAAGACCAGATCAAAAGCAAGGGTGGGAAGGCAAAGGAACAGAAGCTCAAATGAGTGCAGAGTGCACTAATGGACACGCTCATCCCCTAACCTCTGTAACGGGTCTCTGGTACATGCTCACTTGGGGGAGAGGTCCTGGAGGGGGGTGAAGGGAGAGTTGCTGGAGGAGGGTGATACCCCCTCCATCTTAGCAGGAGAGCTTGAGGAGGAGCCAACACTACTGAGGCTGCCATCCAGCAAGTCTGGAGACAAACTAGAGAGACAAAGAACCAGATTAGGAATAGATCAAGACTACAAAAGCCACACACTGACCCGAGGTGTATGAGAGGGAAATTTACCAGTGTAACACCATTTCCATTTAAACTGACCAAACCAAATTAATTTCATTTTTGCCCTCAAGCAGCCCAATTACCCAATTGCTTTTATCCATCCATCCATTATCTAAACCGCTTAATCCATTTCGGGTTGCAGGGGAAGCTGGAGCTGAACCCAGCAGACTACAGGCCAAGGAAGGGTACACCCCGGACAGGAGGCCATCCCACCGCAGTTTAACCAGTTTATCTTATTCAATTTCAATACACTTTCATCAAATCAATGGTCTGTTATGGTCTTTATAGTCATTATGAATGAAAAAAAGATCTGGATTCTGATTATACCAACTGCAGCTATGAGCAATAACTCACCGGGAGCCGAGTTCTGATAGATGGGATGTCTCTGTGGACAGCATAGTTGTGGTACCCTGGAACAGTCTCTTGGGCTGGCTCTCTTGTTCCATCTCACCAGACACTGGCAACCAACACATTAAAAGTCATTTCACAAGCTTGTATTTATAACCACAATATACATACATTGCCTCCAAGAGCCAATACTAAATTATGATCAAATCATTTGTGAATGTTTTACCTTTACGTTTGATGGGGCCCAAGATGCTTGGTCTAATGCAATTAATTGGGCTTTGACTCCTCCTGCTGAGCACACACAGATCAAATGAACTGAAATATATTATGCACTTCAAAAAGGGACACATTTAAGAAAATACAATAGATGTTTGTGTAAAGAAAAGATTGCATCTCACCTAAAACGTCGTGTTGGACTGGGGATAGGGCTAGGGTTGAGACCATTACTGCTCACCAAGATTTGCAGCGATGGAGAGAAGCACTGCTGCTTATTGAAGGAAAAGACATTTTTTTAATATTAGTGTTCTTAAATAATTTGCAAAAACAAATTTCGACTGAGCATTTGTACTCCTTTCCAAAAACAACACACACAAACCTTCTTCCCTATTCCTCTTGTGGGAGACGGAGCAGGAGATACAGGCACAAAATCTATACGTTTCGGAGATGATGAGGAGGACTTTTCAAAGTCGTTGTCACTCTGCATCAACAAAACACCAGTTCACCAATATTCTCGCTCACTTGAGAAGACGATCATAAAACTGTACACACAAAAACTGTTGGAGTATTATACTACCAACACAGTCTGTTCTTGAGAGACTGGTGGCCCTGTTAACTCCATAACATTTACTTTAGCATGCTGTTCCTTACATTTCCACCATCTCATCAAGGGGGAGAGGTGGATGTGTTGTGGCAGTAAAGCCACCGCATGCAGAATTAATCTTTAAACCACTAATACTAGTTTACATGGTCTTGTGCAGCTCATAAGCTAATTAACAAGTAACAAAATGTCAAAAGAAAATAATATTGTTTTATGATGAATGTGTGCATATGACAAGCCTTACCAGACTTAGACTCTCTTCCCATGACTGACTCATTTGCATTGCTGCCTGTACCTCCCTAGTTGGGAAAAAAATATGGAGAGAAGGGAACATGTGGCTGGCTTAGTGACCTCAAACAGCAACTTGAAAAAGAAACAAAATCTTTGCTATTTAAAAAAAATAAATTAAAAAAAAAGAATATCATCACTCTTGGAAAATGAAGATTAAATATGAATGTTGGTCAAAGCACAAGTGTCATATTTGCACTTACATAGGTCATAAAATCTGTGACTGGTTCAAAGTTTTTATTCACTATTCAAGAAGTGTATGTGTAGTCAGTTGTTTACCGTTCATGAGCTGTTTCCCTGTTCATTACATCAACCCCCTCTTCCTACAAAGAAAGTACATGTTTACTTTTATTTGAGCAGTGCAATCAAAAAGAAATGTGTTATCCCCCTCCCATTATGCAATATTCTATATAGAAAAGACTTGAATTATGTCATACAATGATAAAGTTATAAATCAATCCCATAATTATACATCACAAATGGCATCAACAAAGTACAGGACTCATTAAAAGTTTGTATTCAAAGTACATGCCTATCATATTTGTAGCCCCCACCAACCACCCACACACACGCACACACACACACACACACACACACACACACACACACAAGCTAGTTTAACCTGTTTGATCCTCTGAAGTCTAGTGCTTGGAACTCGAACTGGGGAGGACGGGACCTGAATCAATAGAACAATAAGAAAAACACAAAAGCTGTACATTTACACAAATTAAATGTTGTGCACAATAATCTCATGCCAGAAAGCCCCACAGAGCAGCATACCATGTTGGGTCGATTAACAAGCGTTGTGCTGTTTCTCCTGCTGCGTAGAACCTCTCTCTGGAAAACCTGGGAGCAGTCACTGGAAGAAAACAAAAGCACAAATGAAACACTACCTGCCCATGGAAGTTAATGCAATCACCAAAGTATTAACTGCTTCTACTGTTTCTTAACTGTAGGAGTTTTATACTACCAAAACAGCCTGTGCTTGAAAGACTGGTGGCCCTGTCAACTCTTACTTTTTTCTAGCATAACTGTGAACCCATGGTCTATGATCCAGACCATGGCAGTAACAGCCATGCATGATTTCTCTTGTGGGCCTAAGAAGTAAACCAGAGTTTCCCAACCATGGTCTTGGAAGTACACTGCCCTGTGTAACTTAGCTGTAGTATACTCAAAACAGCTCAATAACCAAACTGCTTAGTTCAGGGGTGTCCAAAGTTGGGCCAGAAGACCTGCTGTACAGAAAAGTTTGGTAGTTCCCCTCCTAAAACACACTCATTAAACAGGTAAGATGATCTAGGTGTGTTTGATCAGGGAAGCCACCAATCTGTGCTGGACAACCCTGGCTTAGTTGGATGAGAAAATGGTAAGCACTGAAAAGAAATGCTGGGCAATAAGCCTCCAGTGTCCGAATTGGGACACGTTGTTGAAGAGCGATTTCAAGATACACAAATAGAACTAGTAATTAACCTTAAGCCATTTATCATCGGTTCGCTGTTGGATCTCCTCAAGTGTCCATCGCTCTGGACAAGCGAGGAGGAGATATCGAGGTCCAGCTCCATCTTCTCCTGCGACATCATTCCTTGATTGTTCATCATAGCTACTGTCGTCTTCGAACGTTATCACGATTTTTGTTCCAGAAAGCTACATCGTTGGAAGTGTTGTGGTGGTGGGACCAGGTCAACGATGAAAGTTTCAGTTATGTGCTCATCTCGCAGTGCTCGGTCGGATCAGGCCCCTGGCGTTTAAAACCAAAACAAGCCTTTAGCTACATGCATGACGAGCACATCAGTCGGACCGGACTAAACAGAGACTCCGCGTCCTCACACCGCGGAATCGGACGTTACCCATGTTCATGATCCAAATGTGAGCGTGGACTCGGTTCCGCTGCCCCAGATTAGCTGGCTACACGCTAGCGAACTATCTGCGACTGGTTAACCGTGCTTCGTTAGCTTAGCTCGATACACTGCCCCCTGACTACAAGCCCAGTCCATAGTAGCTGGAAAAATCCAACAAGTCTCCTTGTACGAGTTGTGTTTGCAGCACTTGAGGAAAATGCATCAAAAGCAAGACATCCAGCGCGCGTGCTCACAGGACCCCAAAGTAAAAATGACTGGTGAGCAAAAATAAAGATAGATCGCATCTAAAGCTTAGTTGTGTTTAGCCGGCCCTTCATCGCGAAGAGAAACTAGCTTCCGAGCTAATTAGCCTGTGATGCGCTGGTGCTGCTGCTGAGCTAGCCTGCGAAACGCAAAACCGTCAATTGGTGTTGATAGCGAAAGAGTAGCTTTTTCTCCGATACTTCCTATTTCCCCGGGCCTCTGCGTGGACTTCAATTTAACGACAAGTACGATTTAGTTGCGTCAACCATTTTCACTTGGTCAAAGTTGTGTTTATCAACCCTCGGACGCTGCAGTGGAGCGCCAGCCTCAACCAAACTTTCCCGCCCCATCTGTTTCTAACCAGTGACTGACGACACCCAGAGCCAATCAGATCACCTCACGCCTTTTTCAAAAGGAGTTCACGAAACGAGGGCCCAATGAAAAGAATATGTGGATTCAACTTCCTGTAAACGTTACGGTTCGACGTCACGTGGGACTGCCTCCTCTCTCGGGCCCGAAGGCACATGCGTGTGTTGAGCTCTTTGTTGGTGGAGTTGCCACACAGCTCATTTCGCTAAAAGAAGGAAAATAAATGAGAAAATCTTAACATTGTGGAAACATCTTAAATGGCCAGTGAGACACGTCGATAATCCAGCTGTGTTCTTGGGCATGTTTAAACAATATATTGTGCGGACCTCGTTTAGCTTTTGTACAGGCCTGGCAATAATCACAACAAACCCAGCTGCTAAGCTACATTAAGCAAACATGCCCTAATGAGTACAGGTATAAAAAGCATTTTTCCAAGTGTCTTTGTTCCTTTTTACCTACATTACTTAAACTCCTGTGGAGTTCATAGGCAAAAACACAAAGATATGCCAGGCCTTACCTTTCTTGGAGCATACATACACCCTCCTTTTTCAGCTCTTTGCTCCAACTGGCTTAGTTGTCTCACTCCTACAGCTGCAAGACTAGAGCTTCCAAACTCTTATTGCCTGTATTTGCGATTGCAGAACTGGACAGGGGGCTATTACTGTATTTGCATCCACTATATATTAGTTCTTAATCTCTTATTCTTTGACTGCCCCTCATTTATCTGTTTGAGCTTATGTTATGATGCTAAAGTGGTTGATGCTATTCTTGTAGGCCCTATCCTTTTTTCATACCTTTTATACAACTCCTAGTCCCCTTTCCCTTAGCTTTCATACTTACTGACATAAAAATGACTAATTTTACCTAATTAAAATATCCCCTTAAAGTGGGTGAACTTCATAAACCGTTTTTTCCTCATAATGTAGTAAGCTAACATGCTAACACTTGTCAATGAATTGTAGTTTAGTCTCTCTTATCACTCCATTGGTGGCAGTTATTTTGAAACATTAACACATCCTGTACATCAAGTATTGCTGTGTTTGCAAGTTTCATCTACACCTACCCGCTCCAACACCACCACAACAACAACAAACACCCACAATATTGTATATGTCCTGCTCATTCAGCAATAACAGCCCTGACTTTGGTGGACTGTGTATTCTGACACCCTCAAATCATAACTGACTGTGGACACTTCACACTGGACTTCATTCAGCAATAACAGCTCTGACTTTGGTGGACTGTGTATTCTGACACCTTCCTATCAGAAGCAACAGGAGCTCCTCTTTGGGACTGGATCAAAATGGCTAACCTTCACTCCCAGCCTGCATCACTGAGCATTGGATGCTCTTGACCCTGTTGCTGATTCATTTGTCCTTCCTTAGATCACTTTTGGTAGGTACTGACTACTTCACACATGGAACACTCTATAAGACTTGCTGTTTTGGATATAATCTGACTTGTTAGGGCCATCAAAATAAGTCTCTTGCCAAAGTAGCTCAGATCCTTTTACACCCATTTTCCTGCTCCCATATCTGTAATGTTAATATTACGTTTTTGGCATGTGTGAATTGACTGTGTATGATTTGTTTATATATATACACACATATATTAGAAGCAGAAAAAAATATTGTGGGAAAAGTCTGATATTTCTTGACATTTCTTGCAGAAAGTGAAATCCATATATTATATAGATTTATTGCACATGTTCATATTCCTCTTGACAATACCCAATAGATTCTCTATGGGTTTCAGGTTTGCTGGCCAGTTAAGCACAGTAACACCCTGGTTGTTGACCCAGCTTTTCAGGTGCCAAGTTCTGCTGGAAAATGAAATCAGCATCTCCATAAAGCTTGTCAGCAGAAGGAAGCATGAAGTGCTCTAAGATTTCCAGGTAGATTCTGCATTGACTGTGGACTTCAGAAAACACAGTGGACCAACACAAGCAGATGACATGGCCCTCAAATCATAACTGACTGTGGACACTTCACACTGGACTTTAAGCAACATGGATTCTGTGCCTCTGCACTCTTCCTCCAGACTCTGGGACATTGATTTCCAAATTATATGCAAAATGTACATTCACCTGAAAAGAGGACTTTGGACCACTGAACAACAGGCCAGTGCTTTTTTTCCTTAGCCCAGGTAAGATGCTTTTGACGTTGTCTCTGGTTCAGGAGTGGCTTGACAAGAGGAATGCAACATTTTTAGCCCATGTCTAGGATTTGTTTGTGCGTAGTGGCTCTTGATGTACTGACTCCAGCCTCAGTCCACTCCTTGTGAAGCTTCCCCAAATTCTTAAATGACTGTCGCTTGGCAATCATCTCAAGGCTGCGGTTGTGCCTGTTGCTGGGACAACCAGTTTCTTTAGCAATGACCTTTTGTGGCTTACCCTCCTTGTGGAAGGTATCAATGGACATCTGTCAAGTCAGCAGTCTTCCCTGTGATTGTGTAGCCTCCTGACCCAGACTGAGACCATTTAAATGCTCAGGAAACCTTTGCAGGTGTTTTAAGTAGCTGATTAGGGTGTGACACCTTGGCTTTCCAAGATTTAGCTTTTTTACAATATTGAAATTTTCTGGGACAGTGAATTTTGGGGTTTATTACCTGAAAGTCATAATCATCAAAATTCCAATAAATAAAAGCTTGACATATTTCACTTTATGTGTAATGAATCTATATAATATATGGATTTCACTTTCTGAAAGGAAAGTATTGAACATTGTACATATATTTATTGGTTGCATAGTTCCCAGGTGAGTTGAACCAGGTGTGTTTGAGCTGGGAAATCAGTGAACTGTGCTCAACACCTGCCCTCTAGGATTAGATTTGTGTGTCCTTGCAAAAGACCCTCATCAATATTAGGACAGCACTTGAGGCTTATTGATTATTGAAAGGTTTTTGGCCAATTCAGGCTTAATGTCCTTACAATGTTTAGATTTAGTTTATCCAAATGAAAAGGGGCTATTATAAATATATTTATAACATGCTATACATAAGTGATACCATATTGTATCCGTCATACAGGTTGAAAACAATTCATATACACCAATCAGCCATAACATTAATACCACTGTCAGGTAAAGCGAATGACTATATAGTTATTTCATCACAATGGCACTCATGGAGTGAAAAATAATAGACAGCAAGTGAACAGTCAATTCTTAAAGCTGATGTGCTTGAAACAAGAAAAAATGGGTGACTGTATTGATATGAGACACTTTGACAAGGGCTTTATTGTGATGCCTAGACGAGTACTTACCAAAAGTGAACTAATGAAGGCCAAGTGGTGAATCAGTGACATGGTCATGGGCACCCAAGGCTGAGTGATGCATGTGGATAGTGAAGGCTAGCCAGTCTGGTTCAGTCCCAAGAGGAGCTCCTGTTGTATAAAATGTTAAAGATAGCTCTGAGAAATAGGCATCACAACACACAGTGCATCACAGTCTGCTTTGGCAGCAAGTAGGGGACCTGTGCAATGTTAAACAGGTAGTGTTAATATTATGGCTGATCAGTATACGTGAACCAATGAACTGTTGAATTCATATGTGCTACTGAATATCTAGTGAATAATGCAAAGCTGATGAAAGAGCTGATCCTGATGTTGCCATTCTCCTTTTCTGTACATCTGGCCAAATCTTACACTTCTGCATTAACCCAGCTTTGCATAATGTAAATTCTACACAGAGCTCACTAGCTTACATGTAAAAGAAGGAAGAATCACATGCTTTTAGAAAGCTCACTTCACGGCCTGCTGTCTGGCCACAGACAGAGTTTCTTTTCTCTGCCTCTAATGAGAGACACAAGTTATTGAGCCAGGCCACTGCGAGGTCATTACTCAGGTCAGGTGATGCTGGCCTGTGCTCTAGCAAAGTGGGATTCTCCTAGACGATGGCACACTTTATTGCCAGGAACACTAAATAGAGTGTGTAAATAGAGTTAATAGAGTGGAAAACATACCCATAAAAGCTAACCAGATGATATTTTCTGACTGAGCTGATTTGAATGTGCACATATAGTGATTGTTTCCACAATAGTGTAAGAAATGGCAAACAAACAACAAAAAAGGGTGTGTAGATATATAGATATAGATGTGTGTATACTGTAGTTTACTAAGAGATATTACTATATTATATAGTATGAATAGTAATGAAAGGTTGCTATAGGTTACTATAAGAGTACTCCAGGAACATTGTAGTAGTTGAATGTATACACTACAATGGAAGTACCACTCTGTAAAAAAATCTGTACATGTATCTATGACTGTACATAAAAGAATAAAAAGTCCTTCACTCCAACATCTATCAGCCTTCCCTGCGAGGAGCTGTTCTCGGAAGCTCAAGCTGATGGTGCCACGCCGTTGCTGCACTCCTCCCTCAGCGCTCCCACAAAGCTTTGCAGGAGACCGTACAATGAAATTTCGGACTTTTTTTCACGTTTCGGCGCCATTTTCGATTGGACTGGAGGTAAGTTGTGGGATTTTCGATGCAATATTTTTCGTGATTTTTCCCGTCAGTCAGTTGTCGGTAGCTCAGCAGCTCGTTTTGTGTCTGAACGGCGGAAAGAAGCGAGTGGAACTTGTGAAAGGACCGTGTCCGGGAGCTCGCGCCCGCCAGCGCAGCTTTTTACGTTTCAGGCACTTTGTAAGTTTGTTTGAAAACGGGAACTGTAACAAAAACCAAACTTCTTCAAACATTTATTTTCGTGGTATTTGGAAAACGAAACGCACAGATCCGTGTCGTTGTGGGTTTTGTATGTGTTTTGCTGCGGCAGAGCGCAGTGTGTGTTTTTGTCAGTGTAGGCTCGCGCAGGAGTCAACGCTGTCGCCTATAGGGGCCAAACTATCAGTTCACTTACTAGTCGATGCCCAACTTTGGTCTCTCACTAACTTGTGATAAAACATCTATTTGCCGTCCAGCGTTAAGGTATTTTAACAAGTAATGGACAACTTGTTAAATAAAGAAGATATTGTGCTGAGTAGACAGTTCACTGTCAGCACTGGCATGTACAGACATGTTGGACATGTAGTCATGGGTGGCTCACAGCAGCATGGGGCTATTTTTCTGTTTTTAAAACAGATAAACTGCCACGATAAGCATCGATTCAATTTGAGGAAACTAAATGCGTATGTTTTACACAAAATTGTGCCTGATTAAAATGGATTTCTAACTTGAATGCAAGTCTGGTTTAATTCCTTTTTAATAATCAATAAACTTCAGTTTGATAGGACGTTGATAGGAAACAGCAGTTTGACGTTTGGAGGATATGTTTGGTCATGTCCCACTTGCTGATGGCTGCTGTGTCATCAGTCGTTCGCTCATTTCTGCTCCTGTTTAACTGCATGTGTTTCTGCACCTGCGTGTAATCCAACCCTTAATACTCATTTAAATGACTAAAGATAATCAACATGTGTAAAACTAACAATACCAACACTACATCGAGTACACACATACACTAAACAACCCATAATAATGATGGTGCTGATTTACAATTTTTATAATGTTTTACCATCAGTGAAACGATTGCTGTTTCTTTATAAGATATTTTGTTAAGGAGAACCATCTAGGAGGCCTGTCTCAGTTGCCCATTTGTTGTTCCTTCACCTCACTATAGGGGGCGCCCTAACAACACTCATTTTTTCATGGCCTGCTGCTTTCCTAGATTTTCACTGACTTTTGATATTGTACTTTATAGCAGGATGTTCAGGTGACATTGGGCTAACAAACTGCATTTTATTGCATTTGATGCATATATATATATATATATATATATATATATATATATACACACACACACACATATATGCCACCCCTTGATAAATTATATA
>JBBIGC010000033.1:2997285-3019027 GCA_037576955.1 Lepidarchus adonis
GGCGTTGTTACACCACACAGTAGCCAAGATGGACGAACGGGAAATATACTTGATGCTAGCTCTGCGATGTATGCAAAGGAAAAGGGCGATTATTGCAGCCTGTGCATATGTTGCCGCTATTTTGGCTTCGATCATTCAGAGGAACCTCTGGGTGCTGAGTGATCTCATGATTGCTCTTCCATTGCTGCAGAAATATAATCGAAAACAGATTTGTTTCGTTAGGAGCCTTTAATTTTTATCTTAAACTGACTCTTCTCCCAACAGGTCTCCATGTTTATTGTGTTTGCGCGCTTCCACACAACGTCATCAAACTGGGATGAAGAACTAAATTGTCGCAGTTAATGACGTACAGAACGCAACGCCTAAGAAAATCCGAACTGCCTGTTTACAGTACAGTCGCATCCGCACATCGGATTTATATCGGATTTATTACCACATATGAATGAGGCCTGAATCCGAAATCAACATATCCGAACGCATGCGTTTTTTCCCCTGTTTACACCGTCATGGGACAGATCCGATCTGTGTCGCATATGAGCAAAAAATCGGAATTGGGTCACATTTAACTGACAGTGTAAATGAGGCCTAAGTATCAGTCTTATACTATACATTTCTTACTGATCAGTCAGTCTGCCAAAACCAATGTGATTGTGATATTATTGTACATCTATTTTAAATGCAAACGTGTGTAGTTATTTTAGTGCATTGTGGCTAGTGATGTTAGTCATGTTGGATTTATTTCATGGATGTATTGATTTTATTCCATTGCAAAAATACTTTCAGAAGAGATGACATGTCATGACATGATGGCTAAGCATGAGCTCAGATTAAACCTACTGTATGTGACGGTCACTTACTGTCCATGAAATCATTACTTGTGTTTGGTTTAGCCCTTTTATTTCATTTTATTGTACTCTACCTTGATATCATTTTGATTTCCAAAGGGGAAAAAAGACGTGGTTCATCTGTTCAGCAACATTGTCCGTCGTCAGATTGGCACGCGCACCCCCACCGTAGAGTACATTTCCTCCCACTCACAGATCCTCTTCATGCTGCTGAAAGGGTGAGTTTTCCAGGCTTCAGGGCACAGCCATAGATCAACACTTTCCAAAAAGCATTGATTAGCCTGCCAGTTTCAATTGACATTACTGATACTATTCAACTATTGTAGAGCTACTTAGACATACATAGTTGTCTTTTTTGTCAGAATTGGCCACCTTTTGCCCAAGGGCATAAAGAAATTGAATGATTAAGCCTGATTAGATATTTGATAATAGATAATGTCCTGTTAAGGTTCTTACTCTCAAAGTTAAATACATTAATAAAGGCATAACTGTTTTTTTTGACCTAGCATTATACAGTTTATTATGTTACTCTACATGCAACAATAAACTTAGTCCATGAGGTGCTGCACAATTTAGCCGTCCCATGATATTTTAAACAAAATTTATAATGGAATATTATGGTTACTGTAGGGGCTGCACAGTGGGATAGCTGGTGTTCTTTACTGCTTCCCCGTGTGCTGGATGGTACTATGCAGTATCTAGGGGGGATATCTAGATACTGGATGGGAACTGATGAAGGGGCAAGAGAATTGTATTAACAAATTACAGTGCTTATTTGCACTATATAGTATGATGATCTCCAGTCACCATGTGTTCTGTTTGTTGTAGCTATGAGACTCCAGAAGTGGCTCTGAATTGTGGCATGATGCTGAGGGAGTGTCTCCGTCATGAGCCACTGGCCCGCACTGTCCTCTTTTCTGAAGATTTCTACTGCTTCTTTCGCTACGTTGAACTCTCCACTTTTGACATAGCCTCTGATGCCTTTGCTTCATTTAAGGTCAGTAAAGTAGTTTGTGTTATTGTGTACACCTAAGCATAATAACCAGTTAATGATACTATCCTACTTGCAACAATACACTCAGCCAGTGATTTGATTCACCGTACTGGAGGGAGCCATGCTACAGTATAACATTGTCTTTGGCACACATATATCACAATGATAATATAAGTAGTGAAAGGATAGTAATTCTGATATCGTGACATTGTCATAGTTTTGTGTTACAATGTCAACTTGGGTCCTGGAATACCCCCTGATTTGCACATTGTACACACACTGACTTGTGAGATTTGTATTTTAAGTTGAAATATAATTTGAAATTTTATGTTAATACACATCAACTACAATCAAACCATGTTAGCTTGCCCCTATTGGTCCAGGCTTTAATATAATAATTTTATAATTTATAATTTACAATTATAATGTATTTAAAAAATGTCAAGACCCCTGTAATTAACTTGACTTACTTCTCTGTATCTGGCTTTGAAACAACACAGCCAGCCATCTTCATACGGAAAATAGTTAAATCCTAGTTCAGCTCCAAATTGTTTGGTTTATCATCTAAAACAGCATCGGTAATGGGCACATTTTGTGACCTAGCAAACAAAACCAGCACCGATTCAAGCTCAGCTGTGTTTTTACTTACTTGAGACGTTCCACCATTTTAACTTTTGGTTGCAAGAATGTCACACACCTGGTGACAGGCTGATGAAATCGAGCAGTAAAATATCCTTCTGCATCTTTGTCCAGTTATTGCTGCAACAGATGTAAATTTCCTTTGCTCTCCAGTCAGAGGATGCAACTCTTGTTTACCAGATATTTTGGGCCTAAATACACAAACTCAGAATGGAAGCTGGTCATACTAGTGGAGGTGGGGCGTGGACAAGACCAACCAACCAGCCATCAGTCTAACAGCTGGGTTTTCTGTGTTGATTAGTCCAGACACCAACCAGACTGAGGCTGCATCAGTGATTGGTCCATTGTACAATAGTGTTGCCCACCCACCAACAGCAGCAACAGTGACCTATAAAATTAGCACAACTGACCCCATTCTAGCCTACGGCACTAACATGGACCCAAGTTTGGTGAGCTTTAGGTGGATAAATGCATACACCAGACACTTTTCACAGTGTGATAAATAAATGTATATATATATATATATATACAAATTTTTACTATATATGCTTTATTTTTAGGATCTCCTAACGAGACACAAGATCATGTGTGCAGATTTCTTGGAGACAAATTATGACAGAGTAAGTGTAACTGTTTATTTTTAATATTTTTTTTGTAAATGAAAAATGCTGTAACTTCAAATAATTAAACTTGTGCACCACATTTTAATGTCCCAGGGTAGTGTTTCCAGAATCTAAAGTATTCTAACAATTTTTTCAGGTGTTCACTGAGTATGAAAAGCTACTGCACTCTGATAATTATGTCACCAAACGTCAGTCTCTAAAGGTGAGCTTCTGTTTTTGTACGTTTTTCTACAACTTATCACATGCCATCTTAGGGCAGTTGTTTACATATCTGGATGGACATGAAGTCTAGGGTCATGTTTCTGTGCTTTTGTAACTGGCTAATCCACATATTTTAAGACTTGGACTGACTGCTTGCTGACCCGTCTATGTCTAACATTCCAGCAAGATCATGTTTAAAACAGACCAGAGCCCATGTGTGATTGGAATGTGATTGGATTGTGTGGTTATGCTCATGACCTGGACACACTAGCCTTGTGACTGCATATTTCCATACTGCGGACACAGTTTAGATATGCCATTTTAAATGCTGAATAAGGAATAGCTTTGTGTGAATGGATGATATTGTGTACTATCACAGAAATGAAAATAGTTGCCAATATTATGCAAATTACTGGTCTTTCATTCTCTTTCAATTGGCATTTTTATTGCTGCAAATTTATTTAAACTTTCTTTTTATTTAATGATTCTAGCCTACAGTTAGTTTAAAGATTTATAATATATAACTGCACACTATTTGTACAAAATAACCATTTGTTACTTAACTTCATACTTTAAAGACATATAACACTGCAGATTTTCAGACTGGCAAAGAACGTTGGAGAATATACAAATAAAATAAAAAACTTTAGTAGAACATAACGTGCTTGTCTAGAACAGGGTGCTAATTGCTTGATTTTGTCAGTCGATCAATTAAATAGAACTTTATTATGCATCACACTGAGCTGTATACTGGTATGTGATTTCAAATCTGTAGTATTGACTTCACTGTTAACAAATACTGCCAAAATAGCACTATTAAAATTAGACACTAGTTTATAATCATGTTTGGTATGGTGTTGTCTGGGGACGAAAGCAAGGTATAGGGTAGCATTCTGTAATGCTCACATCTGAATTTGGATTACCTCTTTTTTGTGATCATGTGCATAAACAGACATTTTTCAGTCATAACATTAATGCCACTTGCCTAATATTGTGTAGGTCCCTCTCATGCAATCAAAACAGCTCTGACTTTGGTGCACTGTGTATTCTGACATCTTTCTGTCTGAACCAGCTTTAACATTGTGAGCTCCTCTTTGGGATCGGACCAGTCAGGCTTGCTTTTGCTCCCTGCATGCATCAAAGAGCCCTGGGTGCCCATGACCCTATCACTGATTGACCAGTTCTCCTTCATTGGATCTCTACATTCATTGAACACTTCACAAGACCTGCTGTTTTAGACAGACTCATCTAGCCATTACAATAAAGGCATTGCCAAAGTGACTCAGACTCCAGATTATTCCTGCTTCCAGCACATCATCTTCAGGGATTGACTGTTCACTTGCTGTCTAATATATCCCACCCTCCACAAGTGCCATTGTGGTTAAATAACTAGATAGTCAGCTTTACTAGTCAGTTGTCTTAATGTTATGGCTGATCACTAAGTGCAAATTGCATCTTTTCAAAGTCCTCTTTTCTAATGTAAATTATAAACTTGCATGCAGCTTTTAGGAGAACTCTTGCTGGATCGACACAACTTCACAGTCATGACCAAATATATCAGTCGAGCTGAGAACCTTAAACTGATGATGAACATGTTGAGAGACAACAGCCGCAACATCCAGTTTGAAGCCTTTCATGTCTTTAAGGTATGTGTCCAAGCTTGTGTGCAGCATTAGTCATGTAATTTAATTTGGCAGACTAGTAGAGCTTGTTTCTTCTGTTGTTTACCCCTCTTTGTCTGACTTTATGAACGTAACAGATTATTCAGCCTTTGTCCCAGGTTTGACCTCACCCATTAAGAGAAATCAGGGCTGATTTACTATAACTCAAGTTTTGCTTTGATTGTAAGTGGCCTTGAGTGAACATGGAAATGTAAAAAAATGTAAATGAGTTGTTTCCTGTGTTCTCGCAGGTGTTTGTGGCGAACCCAAATAAGACACAGCCTGTATTGGACATCCTCCTAAAGAACCAGTCAAAACTGGTGGACTTCCTGAGCCACTTCCAGACTGACCGCTCTGAGGATGAACAGTTCTGTGATGAAAAGAACTATCTCATCAAGCAGATACGTGACCTCAAGAGACCCACACCACCAGAGGAGGCGTAAAGGGAACGGAATGGGACGAAAGAGTTGAGGTGGTGACCAGTGCTTTTTGTGGGTGAGCGAGGGAACTAGGGAATGACAAAGAAAGAAAGAGACAGGCCTCACTGAGATCTGGCCTCCTAAAAGAGGTAAATATGTTCTAGTAAACATGTGCAAACCCAGATTTACAAGGGTGATTCTGCAGTGACAACATAAAGTAGGACCCAATAACTCTTTATATTTATACTTCAAAGTCTTTTTCCTCTCGTGAAGACATTACAAATACAAATGGATTCTTTTGAGTCTGATAGTTTAACATCACCGTTTGTCTGTGTGTTTCCTGAGTACCTGAGACTTATTGATTGAACCTCAATTAGGTTTTTGGATGGTGTAACACAACAATTGGGGGAAAGATCCCTTGGCCTTTCCAGAGATTTTTCAAATATGTTTTTCCCTTTAATAATGCAAAGTGTTTTCACATGGAGAACATTTCTGTTCCTTATCTGCATTTACTGCAGTGTTTTTTGGCAGGGCCTTAATAACCAACCCTGCCTTAGAGGTACATTGAGGTAGAATGCAAATGTTGACAAAGCATTGGAAAGCAAAGAGTAGAAAAGATGTCATAACATTGGAAACTTATTCTTTTTCTTCACTCAGCACTGTTAACAATATATCAATGTTCATTCTCTCCTAAACATAACTTTTTACAGTCCATATCACGTTAAAACGTTGCTCAACTGCCATATTGTACGTGAGTACCGTGCTTTATCTTGGAGACCAGTCTCGTTTCTGATTTTCACTCACTTTCCAATTGAACTGGTTGCATTATTTGAAAAGCTTGAAATGTTGTTGATGCTCTCACATAATGTATTTATAACATGATTCTATTTTCGCTTTGGTTAGAACAATAATTGAACTAAAAGGGAGAGTTTCTTTAAAACAAAGATCTTCCTACTTAATAGCTGTGCAACTAGTTGTGGGTTTGTATATTTCACTGATTTAGAAAGACATGGTACGCATTCAACTTTAACCTTCGCCGACATATTGTAATGTGAGAATGATGAGTGCAGGTTCAAGTGCGAGTGTTGATGCTCCTCAGATGCTGCATTTTGATTTACAGCTTGAAAACCAATATACAAGTCGTTAACTAATAGGAAAGACTGAAATTGTTCATGTTAATGTGCACATTCAAACACGAACGAGCCCAATTACATCTCATGATTGTATTTTGCGCTTTAAGTCTGGTTTGCACTTTTCAGTACCTCTTGGTTATCGAATATGAAAATGCAGAGCAGGATTCTACTGGGGGGAAAATGTTCAACAAATTAGCCCGTTTACCTTTCGCTGAACTTATTTTATGTACTCTTGTTTGCACAAATGTATTTCTTATATACCTCATAGGTTATTAGTTGCTTAAGTGCTGTGTTTTTTTGTTTTTTCTTGACAAGTTGTTTTATAACTGTGGATATAGGGCAATAGTCTGAGTTATGCAAGCAAGCATAAGACCTTAAGCGTAGATGGCCTTCATTTGCTGAATGGGATTTGCAAGGGAAAATCTGAACCGTCATGATTGCTTATATGATGGGTTGAATGCCATGAGGGTGGTGAGATTTCTGTCTTTGTGTGAATGTGCCACAGCTGTACTCCTATGGGTTTAAGTGAGATTTGTCTGAGTCATGTATGTAGTGAAGTGTGATGGTGCTGAAACCAGCAGATGTGAACTGTAGGTAGGATGTGGTGTTTGAGTATGGGAGGAGATGCATGTTAAAACAGGACTGTTACACTTTTTTTCAGAATGTGATAACTTCATGCAGAAGTGATTGTAAAAATTGGAAAGTTACAAGCCTGAGTACAATATGCATAAAATGCCTTCCTGTAAAAAAAGAAGTCACCAAGTGTTAATGTAGACCTCTTTCATACTTAATTACGTCTGCACAGCAATATCCTAAAAGCCTGGAAGATGTTTTTATGTAGCTGATAAAAACAGTAGTTGTGCAAAGGCATAGTCTACTCAACTGAAGTTTTTTTAAAGAGGTGATGTTTTTGAATGGGATGGAAATTCAGCAATTGGTTGTTTTTATTGTTGCTGTGGACTAAGGGGTTAAAAATTACGCAATACATCTTTAAATTATTGGGTGTGGGTTTCACTTCAGGGTTAGGCTGAAAATGTATGCAATGCTTCACTTTGTTAACTTTTTTCATTTTCCTGTACATTTTCTGTTACATTTTCCTCCATGGAAAATAATTATATATGTACATAAAATTTTATTTTAAGAAATAAAGGTCTGAAGGCATATTGGAAATAAACAATTGCAATTTTTATTGAATTACAACACAATTTATTACAAAATGTAATGACTCCAGTACATCCAGATGTTTTGAAGGAGTTTGTCAGCTTGTCTCAGTTGTAGACTGATTTATCTTAATTCACTTCCAACAATTTATACTTTTCCAGGACTCAGTACAACAGTGGTTGGGCCAGGAAAACATTAAATAAAGGAACATCATGACATCCTGCAGGATATTTCATAAAGCCGGATTTCTCAGTTAATCAGATCAGCACTAAAGCAAGTGTATCTGTTTGGAAAGAGGTGAGGGACATTCCTAAAGGTCTAAAGTGACATTTCAGACAAAAATCAAGTTTACAGAAGTTCCTCCTCACTCCCTAAATGGAGTCAAATGACATGTTTGGACTACAAAAAAATGAACAAAACTTCACCGCTGTGAATAACCATTTCAGACTGCAATAATACATGTTATTTATACTGCACTTTAAAGTTTTAATCTCATAGTGTTTACATGTTATAACAGAAAGTAATTAGAACACTGACTAAGAAGGATGAAAAGCATTAGTATAGAGAAATGTTTTCAGTCCTCTTTTAAAGCTGTCAGTGTCCTCTAGTTATGAGCCCTGTTGCCACTAAAATGATTCTAAATCTAAATGATCCTACTCTTGATGGGGGGGGGGTTTGTGAAAACTGACCTTTTTTGTAAAAATGGCTGTCTGCAATGTCTGCCTACACACTGAAATTTTGTTCATTTTTACAGCTCACAGCAAGTCAAACTGTCCTAAACCACAAGTGTGTGCCATCTACATGTAGGGCTAAATGTAGTTCACCAGTTGTTCTTCCTAGGATCACTTTTGGTAGGTACTAATTAGTGGTGTAACTATTAATCGATTTTATACAGACTGCAGACCCCAGAATCAAATTTAATCACTTGATTTCAAATTTTAAGGTATTAGAATTATCAAATTGTTGGGCAATTTTATTTGAAATGTTTTAAAATATTTTTTTATGTTTTCATTTTAAAACAGCTGCACAATTTAGGGTGGAACTGAAAAATTAAAATGCAAAATCAACTAAAGAGGGAAGAAACCATACATTACACTGAGATTATTAATAGAGATGGTGCTATTTCAGTCATCCATGTAAAAGCCAGAGCCTGTGCTTATAGGAAGATGAAAAGCATTGTATCAGATGTTGGAATCCACTACAGGCCAGGGGGAGGGCAACTTCTAAATCCCCTCCTCAAACACACTCACTAAACCTGGCAGTTAACAGGGGAGTCAAACCAGACATCTTTGAGCAGGGAAATCACACAACTGTGCTGGACACCTACCCTCCATGACCGGAGTTTCCATCCCCTGCTATAGAGTAACTGCACAGATTGCTGGTTGCTTTGGACATCTCAAAAAGTGTTCGGACTTGGAAATGGATTTAGTCAGGAGTTGAACTCTCATGCTGATGTAACTAAATGGCTACTACTCTTATCATGTGACACATTGGTATTGGACCTTGTGTTTTCTCCACAACAGGCCAGTGTTCTGGATCAGTATGTCAATATCAAATACATTTGCTGTATCTTTAACCATGACTTGGTGATTGACTATATTTGGGGTAAAGAGAAACAAAACTGTTTCTACTGTGTGTCACATGAGGTAAAACAATGTTTATAGTGGTGGGTCTCCTGGACTGATTTGAAGATATTCTGAGTTAACTTGCAAAGTTTTATTGAGAAACACAGATTTTTAAAATTGTTCACAAGAGAGCAGTGTTCCGTGTGCCAACATTTGCTAGGATCGTCACCTCCAGAACATCTGTAAGTGTGTAACTGGAGATGAGGAACACTGGATATCATCGTTCCTCCGCACGTCACTGGTTACTGAAGTGGTGGCGCAGGAGCTCTAAAGCTGTAAGACTTCGACCATGGTTCTCTTTCTCTGCTCTCAATTCAGTATGAGCCTCCTCTACCTCCGTCTGCAGCCTCAGTATAGCAACCTGCTGCTCCAGTCTGGCCTCTTCCATTTGCCTCAGTACCTCCATCTTCTGCTCCACCTTTATTTTCTCCAACTGCCAGGCCAAGTCTGACAATTCCTGTTGTATTTGGTGATATTTCTCTCTGGTTCTTCTCAGCTCGACTCTTAACTTGCCTGCATCCTCTGTCTTTTCCTGGCTTTGCTTGTTGAGCGTCTTCAACTGATTGTCCTTTTCACAAACCTCCATCTTCAGAGCTTTAACCAAAAGTGCATGATGTGCTGCCTCTTTTCTAGAGCAGGCTAGCTGCTTCTGGTGTTCCTTCAAAAGCTCCTCCATTCTCCTTCTCGCCTCGCGTTCAATTTTCATTTGCTCCTCTGAGTTCCTGAGCTGCTCCCTCAGCCTCCATCTGTCCCACTCTAGCTCACATAAAGCTGTCCGTAGTTTGGAGAGGTCCATATCGTTCCAAATGCATTCCCTCCTATTCATATTTCCATTGCTTGCTATTTCACATGAAGCTTTATTCTGTACATCACCTCTGGCCTGAGTATCTTTGCTGATGTTCTTAGCCAGGGTGCTCCTCCTGATCTTCTCCTCTTTCTCTTGAACTTTTTTTAAAACATTAACATACATCCGTCTTCTTGACAGATCAGAAGGCACAACATCTAAAGCCACTAACTTCATGGAACTGTTTTTTGCCTTTTCAGCTCTGAAAGACTGGTCCTCAAGCAGGTCTTGAAAAGTGAATCGAGGAGGAAACAGCTCATGTACCCAGTGATAGTCCACTTCTGTAGATTGTTCTATGGTGCTGTCTCTGACCTCCATGCTCTGAAGACTTACTTAAAACGACTTAAAATACAAAACAATACCCAGGGTAAATTGCGAATCGGTTTTACAAACAAGAAACAAGTCTGGTGTCTGGTTTCTTTGCGTTAGGAACTGGTGTTACAAGATTTTTTTTCCTTTTTTTTTTAAACCGGAAATCACTAGAGTAACTTACGTCATTTCCGCTTTTGTTTGGCATTTCTTTTTATGGCGATTTGTACCGCAGACGTTCAGTGAATGAAAGATGTTGATTATCTATCGCACTGATTTATATAATTATATGTATTCATCTGTAATATGTTTAATGATAATAAAAAGATAAACGACTCGTGTTTCCACAACATTTATCATGAGTTATTAATGCAGTCCGTGTCCTTTCAGCTATAATATCGTGGAATTGGAAGATATTAAATAAATGTTTGGAAGATACTTAATAGATATTATTTTATGTGGTACTAATAGGACAATTCAGTAAATGTTACACTGTATACTAACAGCAATCGCGAAACCGCTATAAAGATTCATTAAGTTGTTTTTTTTAATGGATGTAAATACCTACAAAGACAATTACAAAATATAGCTTAAAATACGTGTACTTATTTTCATGGCACGTTACATGCATACTAACATCATATAACTGAAACCTTTGAACTTGAAAAGAAAATGTATCTCTCTTTGTTTCCCCGCTTATCTAAATACAGCGTCCAAAACGGGTATCGACAGAAACCGTGGACAACGGAAAGCCAAAAACAAGCCAGATGGAAGAATCTGGTTGTATTTTGAAAAGATGGATTATAATGCTGGTGTGTCAAGCTGCACGAACAATGCCGACATGTTAAGAGAGCGGAAGCGCCTTACATCAGAACACGGTTTCATTGGAACTCAAAGCGATATGGTGCCTCTAGTGGTCAAGCGGAATCATAACTAACGTTCGCCTGAATGACTATCTTCCGGTCCCACTGGTTTTAAACAACCATTATATAATAAAGAAGAACGCAAGATGCACTTTAATATTATAATATTAATGCATTTTATACATATTCTACAGGCAAATCCACAGAACAACGTTTGTGAAGAGGACACGTTTATCTCCTCTGTTTTTAACGACCGTTGCGCCCTCTTTTGGTTATTTTTTGAAAATTACATATTAAATAGCGTAAGCAGCTGTCAGCAAAACTGGCCCCGAGGTTTTTAGAAGTTGTGGTTTTTTATTGTTTGAACAAATAAGCATTTTACCATTTTGCTACAGTACCTACAGATAAATCCAGAAAGTCACAGCTTTCGACTTAGAACCTACTATTTAACAGAAATATCATCTTGTAGATTTTTTCAATAAATGCCTTTGATACCGACTTTTTTTATTTTTATTCACTCTTCACATGAAAAATTCTTTCAGTTGAGTTAAAGTTTGAGGAAGTTTTAAAAGCTGCCTTCACACAAGTACAGTTACTGTGCCCAAACAACATTATGTATTCCATCTATTTTTTTTCCTGGTGTCCCACTCATTCATGTCAAACTTGTCCGGTCTCTTTCTGGCAGTAAGCTGTGTACTTTCACACCAACAGTTGTAAGAGTTATCTGCCAATCCTATGATAAACGTCTGTGGTTTGTTCTAATTTATTTCAGATAATTCAAATATCCTTTAAAATCCATTTCTAGACTTGTGTTGCCTAGCCATCATGCTGCATAAAATATCCCACCTCCCTGACAGATGCCATTGTAATGAAATAACTAGATGGTGTGTGTTATTCCCTTTAACTGTCAATGGCTGAAAGTTGTATATTTATATGGCTTTAATGCAAAGTCAATCAAAGCATTTTTGAGAGTGAAAATATGACCAATCAATAATTTCTGGCATGCACTAATGCTAATAGAGAAAACTTCCTAACTAGTTTACCTCAGTGAACTCTTTGTCAAGTAATAATTCCAAAGGTAGTCAGTTTCTAGTGCGCTGACATGTTATGAAGTAATGGTGACCTCATCTTCATTTGATAGAGTTGTTGACTTCAGCTGTTACCAAAGAACATAATTGCACCCTCAAGAACCACAAGTCCCATCGGTGCCGGTTTACAGACTACTATACACATTAACATTATTGTAATGCTGTCTGCTATAATAATAATAATACTAAACCTACTAGTGGTAGAAAGAACAGTTTTCAAATGATGGCATTTGATCTTTTGTACTGATTTTTCTACTCAGGCCTTTTAGCTCCTACTATTGTATAATATATAGTGACCGTATCTGTACGGCTTTGTTCATACCACTCATTTGCAAACTTAAAAGAAAACTTTGTTTTACACCAAAGGAGAACAACTGACCTTAATACATTTCAGTTTTATGTAAATAGGTGCTGAATGCATTATGACTTTCCATGCATTTGTAATCACTTGATCTGATACCATTTCCTTATATATGTTGTTAGCTACTTTTTCTTTGTAAAAGGTTTCTACTTCTGCATGTGTTTGTGCTTCACTACCAATATCTGAATCTCATGAACAAACTAAGATTAAATCCTTCTAAATATGATTTTTCATGATCATTTCAGAAATAAAGACTATTTCAAGCCTGAGCTGGTGCTTACAAGATAAAAGTCATAGTTATAATACTATAAACACAGGCTCCCTAGAGGAGGGGGGCATATTCTACTAACATCTATACACACATTGCAGTCATTAAAAATGGACAAAGGACTATAGATAGTAAACTGTGTGATCTCTGTGTTTTATATTAACACAGAGGAAATGAGAGTAAGGATCAATACATTTTATTAAAGGCCACTGAATAACCTTATTTTGGTTATGAGGCATCATTTGTGACTTGCAGAAACAGTGATATATAGGGATACGGTGTGGTCTAATAAAAATAAAACAGATGAACAGCTCGACTCCTCACTTACTTGGGAGAGGTGCTGTTGGGGGTGGGGTGGTGGTGTTTTTCATTAGGAACAAGCATGGCTATTAGAAAATTGGGCCTTTCAGCTACAAAATGTACACAGTAAAGAGCATCTGAACGTATCAGTGAGGAAGGAGGCTACTTTTTAAAAACAGGGCCAACAAACCATGCAGATGAACATGTCTGGGTTAAAAGCAGCTTTACTGGGGAATGCTGAGGGAAACTTGTCTTTGATGCATGACACAATGGTGCTATAGAGTTGTGGGGGTAGGGTTTACAAGGGTTAGGGGTCATTTCAGCCTTCTCGCTCTTTCTGGCCACAGGAGAAGGCAACCACGCCGAACCGAGAGCCCGCTTGCTCAGTCAGAACGCGCTCGTCCACCGTTAGGGCGACACGTTGTTCTCATTTCCCCCGACTCCAGTGTGGAGGTTTTCCACGGCACGGGAGGATCCGCGGATCAGTCTGTGTTCGGCGCTAAGAGCTCAAATTAGCACAACAATCGTTGCGGTACGTGAGTCTCCCTTGCCTCACCACCCCACCCCCCAGAAAGAAAAATAACAAAAGGATGCTCTTCAATTACATGCATGACATAACTTTTTGTTGTCTTTCGAGACTGGCGACATGGGTCCAACATGAAACATCTGCGCAGTAGCCAAAGGTAGGCAGTCCTGCTCAAATCCCGCTTTTTTTCAGAGCACGAGGGCGTCCGAGCTGCACCCACTTTCCTTAACCACGTTTTTATTGTCTTCTGAGGCTCAGCACAATGTAGATTTTTTTGGTGCCTGTGCGGTGTGTTGGGTCAACAAAAAGATTTCCCCCCAAGAATTAAAGATGTTTCCTTGAAATTAATCCTGGCAATAATTAGAGGTGAGTATGTCAGATGTAAGTATGTTGTTACTTGTTCCCACCTGTTGTACATTTGGTCGAGGTACGATTTTCTAGCTCAAATTTATAGTAACGTTTAAGTTTTGGAATATTTTGTTGTTTTTTTTCTGTTCGTTTCTTGTCTTGTTTTCTGTTTTTAATAAGACAGATTAAAGCGTGTTACAGTAGTATAACGTTTATGACTATTTTCCCACGAAACAAATTACGAATTTCTCGAGTTTCCTTTCATGGGACAATTGTTTTTTAAAGACTAATTTAAAAAAAACTGTGAATCAGCAACCCCACGATAAGAAGCGCGTTCGATGAGTTTTGGTGGGTGTGAATGGGAGAATTGGAGTTTGATTATGCTAATGTACGAGTAGCGGATGTTGTTCCGAGCTGAGGGGGGTTGGTGGTGGACACAAGCTCGCGAGCGAGCGCGCGCACACACACCCCATCACATGACCCACACGTTCGCGCCTCTTTCGGAAACCTCCTGCAGCCCTCAACACACACAGTTTTCAAGGTAATGCTTATGATTAACTTCTACTTAATACGCGTATGTATATTGTTTAACTAACTCATAAAACAAAACCCTTTTCTGTTTTTATCGTGGGTGCCTTTTTTAGCGCCGTGAACTGATCAGAGGATATTAGCGGCAAACTTTTAGTGCGCGTGCCTGTGTTTTCGTTGGAAAGGCTTTTGTGTGATAGAGCTGCGAGGCTACGAAATGTGCTTTGCTTTAACCTTCCTTAACGTAAACTCGCTGTTTTTTCGTTCTTTCTTTACTCTTCTTTTAAAGTTATCAAGACTTTATAATAATGCGGACGTGTACAATATATTTCTTTATTTAGAGGCTGTTTATAGGCCGTTTTGCACTATTTGAGCTAGCAATTTGTGCTAACTAACGTTCCTGCCGAACTAACAGAGTCCTCAAGCCACAGTTTACCACCACCTGTTTGAATCCAAAACTTAAGTTCTGTTTGGTTGGACATTTGTGCGGGAGATTTGGAAAATAAGTCGCTATTTTCACAATATAAGACCACATTCTAGAGGAAAGCAGACTTGTACTATGGCGATGTGTCTTATTTGGTAAGTTATTTGAAATGCTGAGTATTATAGCAATGTCTCTTTTTCCTCAAGCGCCTCTACTTTTAAACCAGCACACATTTTGGCCACAAAACTCCTCTCTCCATCTAGGAAGGTTTAGGTAACTCAAAAGTGGTGAAACGCAAAGGCATTGAGGGGCTCACATGGCGCCCACACTGCATTTAAACCGAGGCCAGGTGTCTGGGACCCAAAGTGAACAACTCCACAGCGTTTACACATGCAGGGCAAATTTCATTAGACCGTGGTCTTGTGGTGAAGCAAACGAATTCAGACCATCAGGCTTTTAAACCTTGAGGTGGACTGCAAATCCAGATCGTGACTCACGCACAGTGGAGACCTGGAGATTTCTCTTTACTACACTTTCAAATTTAGCTTCTTAATTCAGCTACTTATCGCTTTCCCCCAATTCGGTTTCGTGACTCACATCGTGTGGTGTTTTTACACTGTTCAAATCGACGAGCCCACCTCCTCGGCGTGATTTATTTATTTATTTAGTTAGTTGAAGGCCTACTTGCACTGTTGCTAAATGGCGCTGGTGATTCGCCTGGTTCATGTTAGGCCTTTGAAGTGTGGGCTCGCACCACAGTGTAGATCACTAATCCTGATCCTGATGAGCTCTGCAGCTCCTCGCAGGGCGCGTTTTTCCTCTTCGGAGTTTATTGTTCCTCCATGATGATCCACACTCGAAGATCTGCTCTGCTCGCGCGAGGTCACTCCAAAATCGACAGGCCTGTACAGACAGAGAAGAACTGTTCCATTATTTTAGTCCTCTCTACATTTTATAAGTTTCAACACTTTGGACCATGTAGCAGAAGTAGTTAGTTGTAGATTGGTCCCACCCATAGCTCGTTGGAGATCCTCCATTTTGAGCGCCAAAGGATGGTGTGAGGCCCCCAATGACCCAGAAAAAGGAGCTGAATTTAGATTGATAACCCGAGGAAGGTCTTTTATATTGTTTAACTTGATATTCAAATATATTTTTTAATTTATTGAAAGTATGATTATGGATTATTTTTAAAATGTTTATTTGTAGATGTGTGTAGAAGGTCAAAAGCTTATCTTCAAGTAATGTGTTGAACTGTGTCCTATGTACTTTATTGCTTTTACATTTAGCTCAAGTCTTTAAAAGATCTAATTAATACTAAACTTTATATAGTGAACACACCGATATTTAATACAGCCTAATGAAGTGTGCACCTCAGAGCACATTTTCATGTTTCAGCCTCTACAGAGAAGACACTTCTGCTTATATGAAAGTGATTTAATGTTTATTTAAACATAAGGATAAAAATTGGCTTTTGATAGGTTAAATTATTTTTTACAATGTTTGCCAATAAATATAAAGAATATAAGTTAAAAAATCAGTTAACCATCTAACCATGGTGCTCAATTTTGTATCTTGTACTAAATTACAAGCCCTTGTATTCTTGTACAAATTCTTTAGATTAGTTTCTTTGCAATTTCTCTTGATTTACTTTTCATTTATTTTTATTCTAGGTTCTATGAAGACTGGATTCTGCTCTGTGAAAAGGCTGTTTGGAAACGATACTTGCAGGCAACATCAGCTTGCTTAGTAGTTTTTCTTGCTAAGGTGCATCTTGTGTAGTCAGTGAAGTAGTCTAGTATCTACTGCGCTAGGTGCTCCTTTTGGCAGGAGAAACTGTCTGTTCAACAGTTGGATGCTGAATAAGTGATTATGTAATGCGTTGTTCTATCATTTATGGTATAATCAACCTGCATTATTTCTCAAACTTCCCTTAATTTTCTTTAACATGATTTCACAGCTGTGTGTACATGTGTGTTGTCCTGGCAGTTCCAAAGTGCTCACAGTGCAGGTAGTGTGTAAAGATCTACTGCAGTGTGTGCACTTCAAGTACTGCCGGTCATCTGCTTCACGACTGTTGGATCCAGTGCTGCTGAATGGCCCTGTTGCATGAAGTGACGGTGAGTTTTGCAGGTTTGCATCCAGCTTTAATATAATATGCTGTGCAAATCCATGCAAAACTGGCTGTTACAGACTCTAGACATCAGTATTGAGATCTAAACTGTTAAAATACTTTTGAGTACACTAGTGTTGTACACATCGTCACCTTTTATGGTAAGTGGGTAACGTATGCTACATGGGTAAAACAGCTTTAACGGTATTTGAGCACAGGTAGTCATAGCATGTCTTCTAGTGGACGTTACGCACAAGTATTTGTCTTGCTGTTTTCGGGTGGATTACTTTGCAATTTTAATGGTACCCTGAATATTAAATGGAAAAAATTGCACGGTATCCATCTGTAATCCGCCAGATACTGTAAACTACAGAATGACTAGGTTTGTGTAGCAAATATAAAGGCAACATCACTTGTTTTAAACTAGCTTCTAAGAAACCCAAGTACCAAAATTTTATCCACATTGACTTCTGAAAAAAGCTGTTAAACCCTTTACAAGACCAGTGTAGGTATTAGCAGCAGATGGCAGTATAGACTCATATTAGCCAACTCTGGTTCTCAATGTTTTAATGCTCTTAATTATTAAATGTTGGATTTTGAGTGTTTATTAATTAACTGACTTGTATCAGTGAAATAAAAATGTCATTGTTCAGGTTTAATGAATCCTATTGTGTGGAAAATGTAAAGAACTGAATAAAGCTTTTCTTTGGTTTGAAGGTTTATTGGCTGTTTGTCTTCAGAAAGGCTTTAATATTGTACCTATGGTAGTTTCGCAGTTGTGATTTTTATGTAATCTCAAGTCAAATAACCTCTAAGTGTATTTAATAATTCACAAATTTATTGTTGAAACTGATAAATGATTGATTAGTCCTGGAGCAGGTAAACAGAAGTTAGTTTAACCGGGAATAAGCAGAAGTAGGAAGTGTAACGTAACTTTATAATTTTAATATTTCACTTGGTGTTGCACTTTACTGGTTTAGTGAAGTACTTTGAACAAAGACCAAACGTATCAGGTAGCATGACAAACCCACCATCAGCACAGGACATAGTGGCAGCATCTATTTCATGACTAATTTATCTTTAGAACAGTAATATAGCGGCCAAACAAAGGGCTAAGGGTATAAAGATTTATTTATTTTTTTTACAAATATGGGCTTCGAAAATCACAATACGCGAAATGGTACTTCTGTTGAGCCACACTTTTAAATCGAAAAATACAGTAGTTGTCACCAGAAACCGCGATTTCATTAGAAAAGTTATTACCTCTTAAAAAAGTTTGCTAAGCAGTGATTTTTAAATTTAAATTACAGATCCCTCGTGCAGTGAGCCGTTAGCTACAGTTTAAAATCGTTTTGACTGTACGCTAGGGGGCAGCAGGGAGTCGGGTTTACTCTAGTCTCCCACAATAACTGGCAACTCGTCAGCAGCGCCTAATGTGAAAGGGGAGTTTTAAAAGGAGCGAAGCGGGTGCATGGAGGCTGCTTCTTTACGCCAGTCAGTTTACTTCTGTCTGCTGTTAAGAGTATCCGCGAAGGGCCACGGGGAAGAGCATGCAGCTTCGGTGCTGCCGTGTCCACGCTGAGGAGCAGAAGCGAATGTGGTGTAACACCGGAGTGGACTTGGAGGCGAAATCAGGACGGAGCTCCTACTGATGGACTGAAGCGCCTACTTTATTGCCCTGAAGTGTCTGCTTTATCTGTCCAGCTCAGCGGCTATGGCAGCCAGCACGCGTGGCGCAAACTTGGCGCTCGCCTTGGTTTTGTGCGCCGTGCTCGCGCTCTGCTCTCAGCCCAACAGCCAAGTGCTGCACTGCCACGAAGTGCGCTCATCTTTCCAGTTTCTGTACCCCGGCATGAAGTGGGCTCCAGAAACACCAGTCTCAGGTAAACGCGCTCAGCATGTCCATCATCATCCCCTCACTACTTGCGTCCTTGCGCGCGCGTGGGCACGAATTATATCTTCTTATTGCTCACAACCAGGGCTTCATTCAGAGGAGTTTCTATGTGAAAGTGTGTTTTTCCTTCATGTATGAATTGCTTTGTTCCCATCTGTAGATTAATGTCATTCCTCTGCTTTTGGTGGTGTGTAACGAAACAAAGTACTTTTTTCAAATGAAGTCATTACAATATCTGGAAATGAAATGGGCTCCATTGCGTTTGTATTGCAAGAAAATATGAATCTGTAATAGTCGTACCAAAACAGACCAAAAAGTGACACTTTTTGCATTTATTTTATATTCAGATTATGTGTCACTCACACTGTGAACAGAGGATTTGTCCATGAACTTACAGGAGCGGTGAGCAAGGTACCTTGTCCAAGGGCATTTTAGCTGTGGATATAGGAGGTAGATGTTCTGTTTCTCTCCCTCTCTTACATTTTCCCTCCTGCTCCCAGGGATTACAATAAACTAAGTCTCAGATCAGAGAGAAATGGTTCAATAAATGTAACTTTCATAACTTGCTAACAACTTGAGAATATTTTGAGATTCCATTTGTTTGTCATTAAAGCTTTTCCAAACAGGGCTTTCTATATCTCTGTGTGCACACGCTCTCTCAGGTTTGTCTCAGCTGTAAATTTCTTGGCAGAAAGTTTTATTTTCATTTTGAAAGTGAACTTGCCATTGTTTTCCTCCTGTTGGAGCTGCTGTTTTTAGTGTGGACTGTTGTCTTGTTCCACACTGGGTCACAACACTACAGTTATATAGTTGTGTATCCATTAATAAGAGAACTGAAGAAAGAGCTTAGAAGTAACTGTAAAAATGTTTTCTCTAGTAACCAATTAGTTTTACACACAGTGATTGATAAACTAATTAAATTACTTGTTATATGTACACTACCAGTCAAAGGTCTGGACACATTTAACGTTTTTGCAATTTTGACTGACTGACCTTCAGCTCTTAAAGTAATGATGGACGGTTGTATCTCTTTACTGAGCTGGATGGTTCTTAAGATAATATGAATTCTAACAGTTGTTAAATAGGGTTGTCATCTGTGTACCAACCTGACTTCTACACAAAACTGCTGATGGTCCCAACCCCATGAAGAAACAAGAAATTCCACAAATGAACCCTGACCAGGTCCTGACCTGTGAAGTGAAAACAAGTTCAGGTGACTACATCATGAAGCTCATTGAGACAAGGCCAAGGGTTTGCAGAGCTGTCAGCAAAGCAAAGGGCAGCTACTTTTAAGGAATATAAAATATAAAACATATTTAGATTTATTTATAATTTTTTTATTTGCTACATAATTCCATATATCTTGCTTCATATATTTAATGTCTTCAGTTTGTAACTACAAAGTAAATAGTTAAATAGTGAAAATAAGGAAAACATTAAATGAGAAGGTGTTTTTGACTGGTAGTGTATATATATATATATATATATATATATATAATCTATATATACAGATCAGCCATAGTTATTTCATTACAGTGGCAGCTGTCTGGGGGTATGATGACTAGATGACAGAGTCAGAACATCTCCAGAACTGCAGGTCTTGTGGAAGGTTCTAGGTACTTAGTAACTTAGTACTTTGTGAATCTGCAAAGTCATATAATATAATATTAAGATCAGATTTGGTAATATTATTGGAGATTGTTTCCCTTCAAGGTTAAAGTCCTTAGTTTTATTAAATGAAGTTGCTGTGCTACTTTAATCTGAACTTCTTGCATTGTGGTCTGAAAGTGTAAAATAAGTAAAAAGATCAGACTGTTTGACAGTTGCTAAATTAATGGAAGTGAATGAAGTGTCGTCTAAAGCTTTGACAGCTGTAATAAGTCTGTCTGTTCTCCTCCCCAATACATCAATTCATACATCAGTATTGGCTACGGTGATTGGCAGAGTCACCAGGGGAAAAGTAAATGTTTTTCTCATCTTGTAAGCAGTGGGAATTGCCTATCAGGCTGGAGAAAGACGCTGTGCTAGTGAAAATTGTGTTAGTGAATTTATTGGAGCGGCCACATGTCCCAGTAGAGAAAGTTGAGAAGGTGATTTAGATGAATTGATGGACAGGGTGCTTTACAGACACTCTCGCTGACGTTTCCGTTCTTACTTCAAATACGGTAAATCCTGCTTTGGCTGCGTGCAGAAAAGGAAACTATTTCTGTATTGTTTGTTCACTTTTCAAGGAGAGTAACAGTTTTATAACAGTCTAAAAATGACAGTCTAAAAATGACAATTCTTTCAGTCTATCAGAATTAAAAAACTTGGATTGGGTAATTTGAAATTGTCTCTCGTTTGCTTTTTGTGGAAACTACCTTCACTGATCCATTCAGAATGCATCCAGTTTGGGAAAAGCATCTTGTTAGAGCGTTGAAAATGAAGACATTGAGCTTTTTTCATTATTATTATTAATTATTATTACATTTACATTTACATTTATTCATTTGGCTGACGCATTTGTCCAAAGCGACTTCCAGGTTCAGGAAACAATCAAGCATAAATTCAGACATGACAATACTGATGTGCGAGTTAC